>CATIWQ010091541.1:0-12733 GCA_949673415.1 Euphorbia schlechtendalii | reverse complement strand
GAATCTCTGTGTCTTGGTGAGCCGTCCCCCGGACATTAAGCCTCATAGGACTCTAATTCCTGGACAGAGCTAATCCAGGTGGTGACTCCACACTAAGAGACGGCAGATTCGGATTTGACCAAATCTAAAATGTTTTTCGCTCTCTCTTTCAACCTTTTTACCGGGTCCCCGACTCGGTGCACTTTTTTTCGAACACCCCGGTGGACCACGCCTATAATCCATGTGCTCTCAGCCCACTGCTCCGTGTCGCCCGCTCACAGTGGCGACTCCGCTGGGGATTTTTCTAAAACTTGTTTTTTAAAGGTTTTAGATTTTGGATAAGTGCCGAAAGTTATTGATCACATTATTCCATTTTCTCTTAATTACGACATATTCATAATTTCACATTGCAATAGAGGGGATTAGCCCATAAGTTTAAGGTACCCTATTACCGCAAAGCTTTCTCTTGTACTAATCTGCCTCCCTGAGAAAAGATAGTACTTGAGCGGGCGGAGCACTTGTTGCCATATCACATGTACCTCCCTCAACCCATTTGGGGAGAGGCTTGGAGTGTATTTTAGCGCAACAAGAACCTTCTACATCAGCAACCCATTTACAACCCTCATGTAAATAACCCATAGGCATTTTCCCTAGGGTGTTACCCAACAAACGACCATGCATTATATTTTTCTACAGGTGCGCTCATTAGTATCTTCATTGTACTAAGATGAACCAAACTTAGGATAGAGACTAGCCAAAAACCCTACGTGCGAGAGTTGTATGGTTAGAAGTTTGGACGTTGCATGCTATGTGCTAGACACTTATTATTGTACAAATGTCATACTAACCACGAATTTTTGTGCAGACACTCGAATGCACACACTCATGATATTAAATGTATATATCATGTAATCATCATCAATATCACATACACTTAGGCACAGTTGACACTATAGATCATGTCATCCTAGGATAACATAAAACCACTTAGGGACATCACTTACCCCTTTTTTGGCGAGATGTCCACTTGACATCCTGCTATTAGCCTGCACATGGCAAATATACCTTCCTTTTACTACGTGGTGTCCACTTGACATCCAACACTTAGTCCACAAGGGGCAATAATATATCCCACATGTTACCCTTGAGATGCCCACTCGATATCCATTTCACAGCCCTTCCGAGGAAATTATACACACCAAAAGCCCAAATGGGGCAAATACCTACCCAAAACCATTTTTCCAACATTAAAGGGTATCCCAATTAATGTCCTAACCTAAGCCCACATGAGCCAAACTTACATCGAAAGTCTTACCTTACCAAATCTTCAAGGATATACGCCTCATAACCGAATCATTCGCCCACACGAGGCAACAATTCACGTATCACCACATACCCTCAAATAGTGATGACCACACAAGTGTCCAAAACTTCACCCTAATTGGATAAAATAACCAAATCATTCATTAGGTAGCTACATACGGTAGTTGTTTTCATTTTATTAGGGCATGTCACACCACTTACCCGAAATAATTTTGACCTTCTCATTCCATGAGACCTAGTCATAGTACAAAATCTCAAATCATTGACCTATTACCACATAGGTAACTTAGTCACCTCACTCACGTCTCTCATGTTACGATGTCACACCTATATTGTACAAGTCTCAAATCCAACCCCCGTTGTTGGATTTTCATTTCCACATATTTTTTTCTTTACCTAACGACTAACTTGTTTGTTTCAAATGGATTGACATATATGTTATTTCACATCATGGCATGCTAACCCCTTGTGAATGCAGCCATAACACATGTATGTTATTTCACATCATGGCACGCTAACCCCTTGTGAATGCAGCCATAACATTAAACATCTCACGCATTACCCGCATCATGACTCATATCATGAATCTTACATGCACGGTTTAATATTCTGCTCGTGTATCAAAGGGGCTAGGAAGAGGCCTGCTCGCCGCCTGGTCTGCATTTCCCCAATTGTGGCCAATCTAGAGGGGGTTCTATACACTGACTCAAGCGAGGACTTGGGTTCAGACTCGGATTAAGTTCATCGCATGTCGATTATGGCCAATCAGCGAGAAGAAAGAGTGGGAGAGGATCACCCGGTCCTTAAGGGATAAAATTCTTAGCAGTCATTGGTGAGCGTCGAGATTGCAGCTGCCTTGAATGCCTTTGCCAACAGCGAATAGCTAGCATTGCTCATTCGCCAACAAGTTTGAAAGGGCTCGGAATATAGAGACTAACTCGAAGGTCACCCTTCACAACGTCAATCCAACACGGGGACCTCCCACCTCACACATGATGCCCCCAACTACCTTTTTTCAGTTCGGGGCTGGACAAAGGCAGCTGAACTAGACTTCGATTGGGTAACCAGGATATAACTTTACCAATCCTCCCCAATTCTTTCGGGGATAAATGGGGTAGCTGGTATTTGCACTAGGGCCTTTTTACCAAGGAGTGACCCAACAGCCTATTCCCAACTAGAGTACGTCAGTCACCTCACAGTTCAAAGCACCTCAACTGCCCCATTTTGCAGCATATCCTCAAGGGCAATATGGCTCTTATCCAAGCGCAGGGAACGCCATCCTCCAACAACCTGGCATTGAGGAACTATGGCAACAGTTCTTGGCCATTCATGGTAGCCACCTAAGGAACACGTACCCTGCACAACCGACAGTCAGGGGTGAAGATAGCTTGCCCCCAAACTTCGCAATACTGCAATTTGAGAAGTACGTACGATCTGGCGACCCGCGCGCTCACTTGATGCATTAGTAGACAATGATGAGAGCATTGAGGGTTAGCGATCGAATGATGGCTAAGCTCTTCGTCATCACCTTAGGCCACCCAGTCAATGAATGGTACAGCCACCTTCCACTAGATATAGCTACCGATTGGAATAGACTCGCTCAAGCTATGCTGTAGCATTATGATTTCAACTCTTAGATGGAATAGCCTTGCTCAAGCTATGTTGTAGCATTATGCAACATCTGGAGGTTATAAGGAAAAGGCAGGGTGAGAGCTTCAAATCTAACTATGCACATTGGATGGTGACACATGTCAGGCTTAGGGCTCGCTTGACTCTACCAGAGATGAGAACCAAGCTTTTGGATGGTGCACTGCCATCATACAAGAACAAGTTTGGATCAGACATCTTCTTGAGCTATCAAGAAGTGTTTGATAAGGCAGATAGAATGGAGCACTTCAAATGCATTGATACTTCTAGGGGGGACTAGCATGAGGAATGATTATGCAATAATTTAGCTTTTAGCTACTTTGCCCAAGGGGCTTGTGAATAATTTGTTGAATAAATAGAACTTTGTTTACTTGCTCGATATTCTATCAATGACATCACGCATTCTCATAAACATATACATATTGTTTTTAGCACATGTGACACATCATTTCATGAAATTAATTTGGGTATAAATGGATTCCCCATAATAAATTCAAATGATTTGACTCTTGAGAGAAAGTGAGAGATAAATTCATGTACTTAGACAACGTGTGATAGCAATTACCTCATCATACAAGGATAAAAGATCAATGGAAAGATCTCCAAGCACGAAACATCCACTGATTCAATCAATAGAACGAAACACGCAAAGATCGAAAGGATCGGAGCTGGAATAAGGCCAAAATATCGACCAAGCAAGTTGGGACCAAACAACTGACGTAATGTCACAAAGAAGGAGACAAATCATTGAACATGTCAACAACTCCATCACAACCATTCACAAGACCAAACAACTGGTGCAACATCACAAAGGAGTCAGATCATTGAACAAGTCAACAACTCCATCACCATCATTCATGAGATTAAACAACCAACACAATGTCACAAAGAAGGGGTTAGATCATTAAGCACATCAACAACTCCATCACATAGCTCACCACCATTTGTGGGGCAATCAAACAACCAGCACATACCAGAAAGAAGGAGTCAGATCGTTGAACATGTCAACAACTCCATCACACGGCTCACCACCATTTGTGGGGAAATCAAGCAATGATCGAAGCCCTAGAAAGGTCAAAATAGATGGTATAACACTAAAGATAGAAAGAAGTCAGATTGTTAAACACGTTAACAACTCCTTCACATGACTCGCTACTATTTGTGGGGTAATCATCGCACCATCAAAGTAAACGTCGATGATCAAGACTTATCGTCAAATACATCTCAAGCCAGCAAAGCGGCATGAGCACCAACTAATATGTCAGAAATGCTAAACGAGACAACAACTGAAGTCGTAGACATGGATGATGACTGATATACCAAATCTACCAAGTCTTACACAAATGCTATCATGCATAGGTGAAAGAAATAAATCGATAAAAAACAGTACGAATAAAAAATAAATTTGTAATTAGCCTATTAATTAACACTCAGTTAGTTGAGCAAAAATTAGGGCTTCTTTTCAAACCATAAAAAGAATAGTCCGCTAAGTTGAAAACACGAAAAGGGCGATTCAGGCAAAACTTAGCACATCGAGATAACCACATTGGTTAGAAAACCTGAAAAGGATAATTAATGGCAGGAGTCAAATCATTTGAAACATTTATACCCCTGTTAAGTTCATCAATGAATTGTCATTTTTGCTGAATCTTTATGCATATGCTTATCTTGATTGCTTGCATGCCAATGGTAGAATGTCGCAAGTAAACATCCAAATGAAAAAATATATATTAAAGAAAAATGAATCTGCTGTATTAAAAACCTGAAAGGGTGGTCTAGGAAAAAATTAGGACAAGGTTTGATATATTAAAAACCCGCAAGGGTGATCTATGAAGAAATTAGAACCAAAATCAAATTCATCTTCTTCTCCTTGGAACGGTACGATGCATCATATACCTTTAACACTTCAGGCAAAACGGCTTCCAAACGATCATCGCCAACACAATTCGGGGATCAATGATTCATCCAGACTTTCCTCAAATTTGATCCAAGCTATGAACTTGAACCTAATTCAACAGACCCATGGTCGTTACTTTGAGGAAGTCATCAATAGAATCCTCGACAAGATAAACCCTAGGGGCAATCATGCACCAGCACAAGAGAAGGCTCCTCAATGGATGAAGCCCAAGACACCTATAATAAACAAACATACATCATATGATAAAAATTGTTCATGCATAAAATCATGCGTACCTTACATTCACATCATAACATTTACAGGCAAAAATGATGCCGAACTAGGGCAACACTATCCCGATAAATAAGAACCCCCACCTCTACATGAGGAACCTACAAACAAGATGATGGCCCACTCAAACCCAAAGTCAACATTGCAACACCACAAAAGCCTCCTAAATAACGGAGTGGAAACAAGTCAACATCCTATTAAGGAAATTCAAAACATAACTGAAGAAGGAAACGGTTATCTCAATGGTTGAAGAAAGAAACAGTCTCACTTATCAACCGGAGAATGAAACGGTTGCCGACTGCAACAGGGATGTCGTAGAAAGAAACGGTCGACCTACCCACAAGTGGCATCAAGTACCTAAGGGATCCCGAAGAAAGAAACGGACGACCCTATGAAGATACAGTGCCAGAAAAGAAGGCCTATGTCATCACCAATAGGGAACAAGAAGTCACTAACCACACCGGTCAGGTATGTTCTCTATCCCTGTGCTCTTTTCGTGTACTGGTTATACAACCAGCGATTATCACACGAGGGGTAGCTGTGAGCACGAAATTTTGTACCAGCTCGCGGGTTCAATGATGATGACTTTTCGAGATATTTATCCTCGAATCACATTTTTTTTACCGTCCGACGATCTTCAAATGGGAGTCTTTCTCGTCTCTGAGTTTAAAAGGACATTTTAAAATTATTTATTTTTTCTCCTTTAATTCAGAAATTAATTAAAATATAAAAATACATAAAAAATCAGCAAAAATCGTGGAAAACAGAACTTGAAGGAGACTGAATCCCAGGTCTGAGGCAGGCCTCGCCAGAAAATGGACTTTGGCGAAGCAGCCTCGCCGAACTTTTTTTCGGCGAGACCCTCGTCGGAAAAACTTACTTTTTTTGGATTTTCCGAGATTTTTCTATAAATAGTCGGACATTTTTGGATTGAGGGGGGCTCGAAAATTCAGAGAAAATTCTCTTCTTCTGATAAAAAAAACAAAGACAAATACTACAAATATTTTTTTTTCTTCTAATATTTTCTTGGATCCAAAACACATTTGGAACCCAAATCTCTTCATCTTTTAATCAAATTTCTTCATTTTTTTTCTTCAAATATCCTCAGATATTCTCGGGTCTAAAACAAATTTCCAACCCAAGTCTGATTATCTTTTTAGATAAATAAACACGTAGTTTCCAATTAAATGACAATTAAATCAAAACGAACGAGGAACGCTCCCGGGGATCAAACGGATACGCCTAAGTGGATTCATACCGCAAGGGTAAGCCTCTGAGTTCTTAGAACTGAAAATTCTAAGCTCATCATCTGCTTCATCTCTTTCTGATTTTTTTTATTTGTGAACCTAGGAATCATTTTATTTATCATTGTAAATGTTGTAATAATTCTCTTCATTTCAATCTTCTATTTTATTTCTTTTTAATTTTTATGTTAGAATACCCCAACGAAGGGAATTAAAATTATTCCCGGATAACAGACCTCACCTTATGCCATGTGATCATTTTTCACTAATAAAATTGATCAACATATGTGTAAATAAAAATGAACAATTTTTATTTAAAATAACAACTTTAAACCGTCGATGTTTTAATTAGGCCACACGCGCCTCGCTAAAATCAAATCGAACATATGTGATATCCCCTGTGCTAACCTTTACGGATGCAGGTTAGATGTATGTTTAGGATTTTATTTTTCCTTAAGGTATTGGACATATTTTTGAGGAAATGTAATTAAGAGGGTAGCGGGAGGTTGCATCCCCTGATTTTTGAAAGCCTTGTAATTTTTATTTTTTGTATTTATTTTCCACATTTACTTACTGCTTTGTGGATGGTTTATTATTTCTCTTTGTGGATGGTTTATTATTGTGCAATACGTGAATCATACATATAAAGTTTAAAAATGATCTAAGTGCGAATATTCATAACTAAGAAAATACGGTTTTCTGTAGATGTAATATAATGTGATCACTTAAGAAATAAGCAACTTATCCTGAACCCGAATCTCTGTGTCTTAGTGGGCCGTCCCTCGGACGTTAAGCCTCACAAGACTCTAATTCTTGAAAAGAGCTAATCCAGGTGGCGACTCCACACTAAGAGACAGTAAATTTGGGTTCGAACCGATCAAAACTTGTTTTCATCTTCTCTTTCAACCTTTTTTTCAGTGCTTCTTTTTCAAACACCCCGGTGGATCGCGCCTCTCATTCCACGCTCTCTCGGCCCACCACTCTGTGTCGCCCACTCACAGGGCTGCTGAGGTAATCATGTTTACTTATGTATATTTATTGATGCTTGTTGATGTGTATGCTTGTTCGTCTTACGTTGACGTTCTTGTGAGTGTTTATGTTATGATGCATGCTTTTGATCGCAGGCCTTGATCTCTATGGAGCACTAGTACTATCTGAGGTCTCAAGAGCACGTGCGGACTCAAGATTTGAGGATTGCAGATCTAGAGAGGTAGCTGGCCCAGTCCTAGAGGTTTGCGAGTCTAGCTGCTTCTGGTGGGAGTCGCTCGAGGATGTACCGGGGTCCTCTTCCTGCTCTAGCATGCCTGGGCAGATCGAGGAGTAGAGATGTGGAGGAGGAAAACTGCATCGTCGAGACCGTGGAGGATGAGGATGAGGGGGATTCTTCCTCCATTTAGATTTTTTCGCTTAGTCTGTAGTTGTTTCTTAAACTGTAGGGACAAAACTCATTGTAGCATTTTGGCGCTGCTGATGCCTTGCGCATATTTTCCTACTTTTTCCCAACATAGTTGTTGAATTAATTTGATTGGAATATTCGACATCAATTTTTTTATGATTTCATCACTTACTGATCCTTTGTTCAATCCGAAACCACCTCGTAAAATGAATTCTAGCCGAAACTGCGTTTCCAACTGACCACTATAGCTGTAATATCATTAACTATATGGAAAATTCAGTCCGCTAATAGATATAGGAAAACTGCCATAAAGGCAATATCGTTAACGACATCACGATATCATGACATCACAATATCGTTAACGATATTACAAGATTGTTAACGATATCAAGCAATATAGTTAATGATATTGTACTGAATTTCATAATTCTGCTTTCTTTTCTGCATTTCTTCAAATGGTATCCCACAATCAACAACTTCGGGCCTTCTTGTGCACATTGAAGAATCCCGATTGGAAGAAACTTGAAAGATTCGGCTTATGGGGTCTCCGATATCTCACTTTTTATCCTGTGAATACGGCTTCGGTTAGGACCGCCTCTTTATTTTGGGATCTAACTGCCCATATTTTTCAATTTTCTCACCAAGAGTTGTGCCCTATGATCGAAGAGTACCATGCCATCCTCAGGATCCCATGTCCCCGGGCTTTTCCTTTAGCGGTCTCGTCCTACCACTTCAGTGCTAAAGCTTCCCTCCGGGGTTTGTGGAATTTGGATTACGTGACCCTTTATGAGGGTTTAAGGTAGACGCAGTGATAGAGTGGTGCATCAGTGCCCCTAGAGCTCACATTGCTTGGCCCTTCATGGTGGTTCTGCTCCTGATGTCCAAGTTTATTTACCGAGTTGGCCTTGTTGCCCTGTTCCGGTTGATATCCATTATCGATTATCGGGGAAATTCTCCATCTACATTGGCACTGGCGAAGAATCTCATTAGCATGGATGCCGCTATCTCTCGCCCTGATCTGGTCGATTACCGTTTTACGCTTCTCGAGGTAAGCTTGCGATGACCATTTACTTCCCCCATTTCCCACTTTTCTAAACAAGGTTTTTCTCAGGTTTGGCTATTGGAGAAGCTTTCCCTAATCATTGACCCACGGGGGAATCCTTCCGATTATTCACCCGTTACCTATAACATGCGGGGGCTAATCACCTAGGGGCATTCCCGGATGGCTGAGCATGACTGGATCTAGATTTTTAACCAACTTTTCAATGATTGGATCTACTGGCTATATCCTTGGTGGGCGATCACTCATGTCACAATCCTGATGCACAAAGATGGGATCTTGCTAATGAACCTGTATTATTCCATGTTTTACTCATCCAGCCGCATATGTAGGCAGTACGGGAGGCGTCAGAGGATACCTCGCAGTATATGCTCTTCCCAAGTTTCCGAGTGGCATCACTCTTGTTCGGATAGGCTGCCACCTTGTGGGTTTAGCATACCTAGTTTATTCATCTAGATTATAGAGTGACCGAGACTACGGAGACAGACAGGTTCTATCACGGATGGCTTGCAGCGATCCGGTCCTTGACAAACTCTAAACAGTATGCATGGGTGACTCATGAGTGGTCGAGGGAGGAAGACGGGCTGAGCCCTTATGGCCGTGGGTAGAGCCGGCCCGATGACTTGGTCTAGAATGTTGCTATTTAAAAAAAAGAAAATTAATCAACTTTTGCTTAGAATTTACCAATGTGGTATGATTTTATCGGATTAGTTTATCTTTTCCTCAATACAAACTATTAGACTAATTGTATCGTAAAAATGTTTGTTTTTACTTATGACGTTTCAACCATTGGCATTCATGCTTTTCCATGAGCATACACATTAAACATTTTCAGAAAGAAATGATATTTTTATTAATGAAATAAATTGAAGTACAAATGTTTCGAGTAATCTAACTCCTGTCATTAGCTAGCCCTCTTAGGTTTTCTAACTAATGAATTTATTCTTCACTCATTGTCCTAAATTTTGCCTGAATCACCCTTTTCAAGTTTTCAACTCAGTGGACTATCTTATTTTTGTGAAAAAAGGCCCTAATTTTTTCTCAACCAACAGAGTGTTAGCTGATGGGCTTATCTACATATATATTTTTTTCGTTTTTGTACTACTTTTCTAGATTTATTTCTTTTCCTAAACATGGTAGCATTTAAGTTTGTCTTGATTGATGGGGTTGACGAACTCATTACCATCCATATCCATGATCTTGATTACCCCTTTGCTTAGCACCTTCTTGATTACAAATGGACCTTCTTAATTGGGCCTGAACTTCCCTCTGACATCCACGTTCGAAGGTCTCAACTGTTTTAATACCAAGTCTCCTGCTTTCAGGGTTTCCCTTTGATTATTGACTTTGTTGTTGTATGCTCTAGCTATTCACTATTGATACATCTGAAGGTGCTCTAGGCTTTGAGGCGGTGTTCATCAATCATGTTAAGTTGTTCAAATCTAGCTTTGGCCCATTCCAACTCTCCTAACTTGGCTTCCAGGGTTATTCTTAAAGATCCCACTTTTGTCTCCACTAGCAAGACCGCCTCCATTCTATATACTAGTGAGAAAGGAGTTTGGTTTGTGGGGTTCTAATACTCGTTTTGTAGCCCCAGACTGCGAAAGGTAACTAATTTTCCCAATCTCAATAAGTAGTCACCAATTTGCTCAGGATTTTCTTGATGGACTTGTTGGCTGCTTCCACCACCCATTAGCTTATGGTCTATATGGTGAAGAGCGATGATGCTCGATACCATATTTCTCAATAAGCTCTGCTGTTACCCCTTGGAATTGAACTCCATTATCTGAGACAATGTGATGAGGAATCCCATAATGAGTGAAGATGTGTTTCTCTATGAACTTGGACATTTTCTTGGTGGTAATATTGGAGTAGGATTCGGCTTCCACCCACTTGGAGAAATAATCAACTGCCACCACAAATCTCACCAATTATGTTGATCCCCCATGCCGAGAATGGGCAAGGAGTAGATAAATGGTGGAGATCTGAGTGGGGTAGATGGCTGAGATCCCCATAGATTTGGCATTCATGGCATTTCCTCACTTCCGCCATGCAGTCTGCGACCATAGTAGTCCAATAATAACCTTGATGTTGAATCTCCTTGGCCAAGGCTAATCCATTCATATGTGGCCCACAATCCCCTACGTGCATATATCGTATGATAAGTATAACCTCACTCCCATTCAAGCAATGGAGCAACAAACCCTCAGGAGTACGTCTGAACAAATCATTGTTAAGAAGTCAAAATTGGATGGCTAAGCGACGAAGGTAATTGCACTCAGAGTTCGTGCCGCCCTCAGGATAAATCCCATCTTTCAAAAACCAGACAATATCAAAGTACTAGCAACTCAAGTCCGAGTCCTCATTAACTGTCACTACTCTACAATAATAAGGCTCTCTTACCGATTGAAGCACCAATGGTTTGATGGGTTGGTTTTGGGGCCCTTCCCTCATAGAGGCCAAAGTGCCTAGGGAATTCACCATTTGGTCATCCTCTCGTAGAACATGGTGAAATACACATTTATCAAACTTGGCGAAGGCTACCCAGATTTCTTCCAGATAAGGGTGAAGCGCCTCCTCCTTAATCTCCCAATCACCGATTACTTACCGAATTACCAAGGTTAAATCTTCGATGACTGAGACTTCCTTGGCCTTCACCTTTCTTAATGCTTCCAAGCCAAACAGACATGCTTCGTATTCTGCCCCATTATTCATGACTGGGAACTCCAAACGTTTGGATAGTGGAATGACCTCATTCTAGGGTGTGACCAAGACTACGCCTAGGCCTGCTCCCTTGTGATTCATTGCACCATCGAATTATATGGTCCATTCCTTCTTCGCTTCTTCTACCAAGGAGAGTTGATCGTCTAGAAATTCCAAGTTTTCCACATAATGGGAGTTCATTGCCTGATTGGCTAAGAATTCAGCTATTGCTCGACCTTTAATAACTTTCCTGGTGATATACTCAATGTCGAACACGGAGAGGAGTAACAACCATTGGGAAAGCTTACCGGCCAGTGTGGGGGACTGGCATAAGTATCTCATGGGGTCGACCTTAGCCATCACCTGAACTCAATAAGATTGGAAGTAATGGTGTAGTTTCTTAGTCAGCCATACCATTACAGCGCAAATCTTCTCCACGACCATGTAGCGGGTTTCATACTCTAGCAACTTCTTAGTTAAGTAGTATATTGTGTGCTCCTTCTTGTCATCATCCCCTTGCACTAGCATTGCCCCAAAAGAGGACTCTTCAATGGCCAAGTAGTGAATAAGAGGATGTCCTGGAATGGGGGGCTTTAGAACGGGAGGCTTGATCAGGTATTGCTTGATTATTTCAAACGTGATCTGACATTGGTCATTCCACACCACCAGCTGCTGTTTCTGTAGCAACTTACAGATTGGATAACAAATGGTACGCAAGCGGGCGATGAATCTACTGACATACTGCAGGGATCCCAAGAATGATCTTACTTCTGTGAGCACGGGATTTTGTACCAGCTCGCGCGTTCAATGATGATGGCTTTTCGGGAAATTTATCCTCGAATCACACGATTTTCGACCATCCGACGATCTTCATATGGGAATCCTCCTCGGACGTTTAAAATTATTTAACTAAAAATATATATAAAATATATATATATATATATATATAAAATAAAAAAATTAAGGAAGCCTCGCACGAGGCCGCGCGAGGGAGCCTCGCGCAAGGCCCCGCGAGGCTGCCTCTCGAGAGGGACCCTCGCGCGAGGCCGCACGAGGCCTCGCGAGGGAGCCTCGCGGGTGGCCCCGCGAGGGAGCCTCGCGGGAGGCCCCGCGAGGCCTCACGAGGGACCCTCTCGGGAGGACCCACGAGGCCTCGCGAGGGAGCCTCGCGAGAGGACCCGCGAGGGAGCCTC
>CATIWQ010091527.1:0-18068 GCA_949673415.1 Euphorbia schlechtendalii | reverse complement strand
TCATCACGACCACAACCTCATCTACCCCACCATCATCACCACCACCACCATTTACTTTCTTCACCTTGTCACTACCACCATCACCACCACACTCTCCATTATTACTACATCCACTTACTCCACCTTCAGTTTATTCTATTATCTCACCTCACCATAACCACCACCACTTTCTCCACCTCGTCATTACCACTACTATTACTATCACAGTTTCCTTCATTCTACCACTACCACCATATCTTATATTTCACATATTTTACAATATAAGTTAAAATATAATATTGCACATTTAAATTTGTGATTGGAATATATTTTTCAAATATGTAACAAAAACTTTAGAAAATATTTTACAATGAATAGGAAAATATTTTATTTTTCTACTCAATATTTTCTTTTGGAGAACATTTTTTCTCGCACATTATTTTCCCAGCAATGACACCAAAATGTGATAGTTGAGACCACCAAAAATAATCCTTGCACGAAAAGTAACTTGCAGTTAGCGGTAAACAAGGGTTGAATCCACAAGGAGTAATATTTATCAAGTAAATCTTAATTTGAACAACTAGAGTGACCAAATCATTTATTCTTTATGAGAGTTTATGAGTTTGAAAACTAATGTAGAAGATAATATAATAATAAAAAGACGGACTCAACCAATTCATATCATAGTGATCATTGGACAAGAGATAAACTACACCGGGACTTAGGTTTAGCTATACTAGCTCTCACCTACAATATTAGCAACTCTTCCTTACTTCGTATGGGAACTGTGCTTCGTGCCTCAATCACCTTCTTACTCACCATGACTCTTGACGTCGCGCCAAAGAGCTCACCAAAAAATAGCAAATAGATATTAGAAAAACCTAAACCCTAACCGAAAGGTAGTGAGAATCCCAACAAGCATTAGATTGTTGTTCTCCAATGTCAATAATGACAAAGAGACTGTTGTCACTTGCTCCTTCTTAGGAATAATTACGGGTGCGAAAGTCAGAGATAACAATAAATCACAAAGACTTACCTTATGGCTGATCAGACCATAGAGAGATTGAGGATTTAATAAAATGGGTACCGAGATCAACAAATAAGTCAACTTGTGGATTGTTGTATTCAGGTTTAGTCCTCATACTAATCAAACATGTCTTTGACCCTTATTTCATCAAGTCACTAAGAAATTAGCTAGACATAAGTGAGATTAAACACAAATAAAAGTAAAGAAACTGAATGTAAAACACACGAATAAATTAAAAGACTTAAAAATTAAATTGCGAAATGTGGAATTGAATTAAAGTAGAAAAGCGTTGAAAGCATAAAAGCAATTGAAAACTAAACTAATGGAAGTAAGAAGAATTAAAACTAAGAGGATTCGGAAAACAAAACTAAATTAGAAAAATAGTTCTAACTCGAGACTAGACTAAAATGGAACTAAACTGGACTATTTTTCTTGCGGGATTCGGCTTCTAGTTGCTTCGTAGTCTTTTCCATTGATAGTGTTTGTTCTTCCTTTGGTCTTATCCTTTAGTCTTTTACTTGGATATAAAAATTGTAGAGTTTTATCATGTCTTCAAAGTATAATTTGTAAAGGAAAGTAACTCCTTTTCTTGATCAAAACTCCTTAGAAATAGACATTTCCCGAAATGATGATTCTTCATTTACTTTTATGCTCTTATCTTCCAACTAAATGTGTCTTTGACGCATTGGAAGATTTTGCTACTACTCTCGGTGGACACACTAGGATCTCGGTGAAGTACTGATTTTTGGTGTTTTAATCAATTTTCTGCCAAAGGAGGTTGGCGAGAGAGCATGTTCCTGCAAGGAAAATCTACATTGGGAATGGGGAGATGCTAGCTCTTCAAGGAAATAAGGAGACTTTCTCCTACAAGAAGGAGGGAGAGAGGAAGAGGTAGAGAAGGATGAGCTTGGGTAAGGAGCTCATCATTCCGGATGACATCCCAAAGGAGGACCGGGATGTCGAGTTTAAAGTTGTGCTTGGAATGGCCCTATTGAAGATGGGGAGGAATGAAGAAGGTAGTAGCAGTAGTGGTATAAGATGATGATGACATCCTTATTAGCCAAGCTATTCCTTCCCTCAAGAGATCAAGGAAGAATATCCCAACAAAGGAGGCACCTACATCTAAGAAAGCTAAAGTAATAAATTTTCCTTTAAGAAGTAAAGCAAGGCTATAGAGTTTAAGGAAGAAGAGAAGTTTCCAGCAATGGATGAAGTGCCTACTTAGAAGAGCTGGATGTTGGGAAATTTGAGCTCAAAAAGAGGAAGAGGAGTAGTAGGTTGAGAAGGAATATTGAGAGTGATGATGATACTACTGCTAATATAAATCCCTCAGTGCATCAGGAAGAAGCAGATGTGGATGCCATGGAGGTAGAGGGTAATATTCCAGTAATGGATAAAGTTGCTGAGGAAAAAGAAGCAACACAGTAGTTGAGGAGATACCTACTACAGAAGCTGGGGTAGCTCCGCCTGCTGAGTTACCCAAGGATAATGAGGATATTGTTCCTAATCAATCACAACAACCTATTTCTCTGCCACAACCACAAGTAAATTACCCATCTACTTCCCCTCTTCAATTCACTTCTACACCTACTCATTCTCCATCTCACTCTAAAAAACAACCTTACCGATAAAATTGATCAAGCAAATACATTCCAAATGTATATACTACTTCCCCTTCTAGACAAAATCAACCTTACACTTCTCCTCCTTCTATCTAAAATACCTTAGTCGTGATTGATCACTTGATAAATACTGAGAACTACGCTCAGTCAAGTCTTAACGTTGAGAATTTTGCTCAATAGGGCCATAGAGTTGAGAAAGCAGCTCAGCTTGGTCATGTAGGGATATAGAGAGTAGTCCCAACTACCTGTTAGACATAATGTACACCCTAGAGAAAATTAGGGCAATATGTCTTTATTAGTCACTAATGTATAAACAATTTCAGATTATTGTTTATCAATAATAAGGCATCTTAGTTATATATCAATGTGTTTCTAAAGTATGTATCTCACTGGTATTATATATATGCTATTAAGTATGTGCATATATTCATTGATATAATAAGACAAAGTCTGTAACTATTTCATAGTGTGAAAGTGCAAGGACATAGTGAGAGCCAGGTGGAGTGAGAAATACACACACGTATTATTATGAAAAGTATAAATATTCCTAGTCATTGTTTGATTGAGACTAGACATCAATGAAGTGGACAAACTAGCATGTGTAGGATTGCTCTTTGGATTTGATCCAAGCAACCGATCTCATGAGTTGAAGGTGTACCAATAGTACAAAAAAGGTTTTTGTGGACGGTTGTTTTGGGCTTTTCCAGATGGTTTTGAACCATCCGCACAAACTGTGACCCGATTGATCAGAACTAATGTGGACTGTTTGGAACCATCCGGAATAAGTAGTATCTGTGAAGAGCAATAGGGACGGTTCTATTAAGAGAACCATCCTAAATGCTCTAATTTATTTTAAAAAATTCAATTTTAAAATTTCGTTTATGAGCTACTTAAATTGGATTGAAGGGAGCCCTGTACTTTAGATGTGTCCAGAATAAAACAAACACCAATATGGATAAGAAAACAGTTAATTAGCTAGCTTGACTAGCTAAATAGAACATAACAACCAAGTATTATGGCTGTCACAATAACAAGGACTGCAATACTAGTCTTTAAGATAATGCCTAATCAAACAAAGCTCCTAGAAGGCACATTTACGCCATATAATAGCTTGAATTTTGGCATAACATTTGGTAAAAGTCAGCTTTTCAACCCATTCACAAAATTACTAGTCTGCAATTCCACTATAAAAATATTGATAATAGTTAACACTTGACTGATAAGTCTATTCCAAGCTCAGGAGCTCTGCTATTATGCATTTTTTTCAAGTTCATAGTTGCCTATTAATCACCAATCGGTTAACAGTTAAGTGCATAAGCTAATGAAAGGTAAAGACAGACCTATAACCTACATATCAATCTCACCATGTTTGAGAGTAGAAGGAGGTATTATAGGTGCTGTCATACTATCATTGGCATAGAGATAGAATAATATGTTTAAGTACATATTACTCATAAAGAAAACTCCCATGTATTAAGTATATAGAGGTATTTTTGCCGAATTCGTCAACTTGGTACTAATGCATAGAATTAGAAACAAGTTAAACAATTAACAAAGAGCATATAATTAAGTATTGATAAATGATAAAGCAAGAAGTGCAAAGAAATAAAGAGACATACCGTGAGTGTAGTACATTTCGTTGATTTCTCAAAAATGCAGGGAAAGCTCTAATCTTTCTAGTGCTTCCTTACAGCATGAGTGGATCAGATCTCTCAATGACCAACTATCCCGGAAAGATTCCTTATGGATTGGATGCACCTACCAACACTACGGAGGAAGATAGACCTGTAACAGAATCAATTGCTTGAGCAACCATTAGATTAGAATATGAAGATGAGCGTTTATGTCCTTGTTCGCCTCCTTGCTGTTCAGTATCTTATTTTCTTGCCCAGAAATTTAGAAACTAGATGAAATTATTGCTTCAGATCGTCATAAAATTATTCAGATTTTTTCTTCAGTTTATGACACAGTTCTTGAAAACACAGTTTAAAAAGCTGAAGCGCGGTGTCCGATTTGATAGAATTAATGGCCCAGGGATAGAGAAAACATACCGCAACTGCAAAAGCTAATCGTCCCATAGCTGTCTAATTAGTTGCAAACCTATTGGTAGGCCTTGTTTATCATAGCCAACCTGAAACCAAAGAAATTTTCCCAATTAAATAATTTATCAGCTCCATTTCATTTTAATGTATATATATCATACGAGGAACGTAGCATTTAAATTTCTTCACTTCCTTTCTCTTGTTCTAATAATATAGATTTGGACAACCCTTCTAATATGAATCATGGAGTAGAATAGTAAACAACTCACTGGGATAGAAATGGCAGGATGACCGAGAAGATTAGCAGAGATAACAAACCACATGAGATAAGCTGAAATGAAGACATGCATAAGTTTCAAATGAAAGCAATGGACAAACAATAAATATTACGGAACAATTTATGCATTGGCTGGAGTAGTTAAGGAAAATGCAGAAAGCTTTTGCATTGATAGTTAGTTTGTCTAAAAATTAGTTCAATATGCAGATGAAACATGAAGCATAAAATGAAGTGGTAGCTAAAACAAGTTCAACATGCAAAGAACTAACTAGTCATTCAATCTAGTTTTTGTATAAAAACTGAATCCATGCTTTAATGTTGCATTTGTCGTGTTCCATGTGTGAGCATGGGATTTTGTACCAGCTCACATGTTCAATGATGACAGCTTTTCGAGATATTTATCCTCGAATCACAAAATTTTCGACCGTCCGATGATCTTCAAATGGGAGTCTTCCTCGTCGGTGAATTCAAAAGGACATTTTCAATACAATTATTTAATTTTATTCTTTTAATTTAGAAATTAATTAAAAAATACGAAAGTACATAAAAAAATTTAAAAAACCTGAGGGACACTGAATCCCGGCCCTGAGGCAAGCCTAGCTAAAAAATGAGCTTTGGCGAGGCAAGCCTCACCAAACACCTACCTCGCCAAGGTTTGGCGAGGCTTCCTCGCCAAGGTTTGGTGAGGCAGCCCTCGCAATACTCGTTGGCGAGGGCATGCCTTGCCAAGGTTGGCGAGGCCTCTCCAAGGACTTTGGCGAGGCATTCCTCACGAAAGTCTTTGACGAGCTCGCCAAAAACGTGACGAGGAGCCTCGTAGAACTTTTTTCTGGCGAGACCCCTCGCCGGAAAAACTTACCTTTTTTGGATTTTCGGGATTTTTCCTATAAATAGTCGGGTATTTTTCGATAATAGGGGCTCGAAATTTTAGACAAAAAAATTAGATTTTCAGAGAAAAGACAATGAGAAAAACACCAAAAATATTTTCTTTCAATTTCTTTTGAATAATTTAGATCCAAAACACATTTGGATCCCAAATCTTGATTATTTTCAAATCATCCTTCTTCCTACATTTCTAAAAAATCCTCAGATATTCTCGGGTCTAAAACAAATTTAGAACTCGAGTCTGATTATCTTTTGGACTAATATTTTCTTCAAAGATATTTGGATTCAAAAGACGTTTGGACTCTAAATTTAAATTATTTTCAAATCTTTTTTCATCTACTTTTCTTTAAATATCCTCAGATATTCTTGGGTCTAAAACAAATTTAAAACCCGAGTCTGATTATCTTTTGGATAAATGAACACTTATTTTTCCAATTAAACCACAACTTAAACCAAAACGAACGAGGAACTCTCCCGGGGATCAAACAGATACGTCGTAGTGGATTCATACCGCAAGGGTGAGCCTCTGAGTTCCTAGAACTGCGAATTCCGCGCTCATCTTCTGCTTCATCTTTTTCTAATTTTATTTGTGGTCCTAGGAATATTTTTATTTCTTTTTATGTAATAATGTTGTAATTCTCTTTTTCATCTTTATTTCTTTTCTTTTTTTTAGAATACCCCAACGAAGGGAATTAAAATTATTCCCGGATAACAGATCTCACCTTATGCCATGTGATCATTTTCACTAATAAAATTGATCAACATACGTGTAAATAAAAATAAACTATTTTTATTTAAAATAACAACTTTAAACCATCGATGTTTTAATTAGGCCATACGGGTCTCGCTAAAATCAAATCAAATATATGTGATATCCCCTGTGCTAACCTTTGTGGATGCAGGTTAGATGTATGTTTAGGATTTTATTTTTCCTTCAGGTATTGCACATATTTTTTAGGAAATGTAATTAATAGGTTAGCGGGAAGTTGCATCCCCCTATTTTTGGAAGCCTTGTAGTTTTTATTATCGCATTTACATTCTGCATTTATTTACTACCTTGTGAATGGTTTATTATTCCACTTTGTGGATGGTTTATCATTTTGCAATACATGAATTATGCATATAAATTTTAAAAATGACCTAAGTGCGTATATGCATAACTAAGAAAATACGATTTTCTGTAGATGTAATATAATGTGATCACATAAGAAATAAGTAACTTATCCCGGACCCGAATCTCTGTGTCTTGGTGGACCGTCCCCCAGACATTAAGCCTCACAGGACTCTAATTCCTGGAAAGAGCTAATCCAGGTGGTGACTCAACACTAAGAGATGGTGGATTCGAGGTTCAAACCGATCTAAAAAACATTTTCACCCTTTCTCTTTCAACCTTTTTCCCAGGTCCCCGACCCGGTGCACCCTTTTTCAAACACCTCGGTGGACCGCGCCTATCATTCTGCGCACTCTCGGGCCACCTCTCCGTGTCTGCCGCTCACAATATGGTGTCATATTAGAACACCATCCACAATTCCAGACATAAATCATGCAACTGGAGTGGGAATATGCTCTAACAAGTTAAATTCGAAACTAACCAAGGAAAATGACTAAAAATAAAAAACAGAATATATTCATTCACCCATTCAAAAAACAGGGTATAATCAATGTTAAAACACATAAATGTAATCAACCAAGCCATTCTAAAGAGTTATCTAAGCTTAATTTTAATCAGTTATGCAACATTAATCTATGAATCAAATTATTGTAATCTCAGCCATCGATTTGATTACTTTATATAAATTATAAAGACTAATATAAATAATTAAGTGCATAGAGAAACAGATGGACCTAAATTATGGGAATTTGAGTTGGATCCGGGAAAGCAAGGAATAGATGGATGAGTACTGAAGCTGCAAAATCCAGAAATTTTAAACTACATAATTAGTTCCTAAAAGGCCTAGTTTAAAACTCCATTACTGTTGTGAGAAGCCGACCACAATTTCAACAAGGGGGAAGCAGCTTTTCCCACTAAACATGCATTAGACACTACATCAACATGCTTATTCAATAACTCTCTGGGTAAATAAAAAAAATCTCAAATCCCAAGCAGAAGCTTTAATCATCTCAATAGTGTATCAAACAAATATAAAACAATCTGTTAAAATATACTGACTCCCAAACACAGTTTCGATACCCAATTTAAGTAACAAAAAGAAAGAAATTCCAACTACTAGGAAAGCAATAGATGCAATTAATCAACATGCTCTTGTTTCGTGACATGGTAAGACAGTAAAAAGGAGAATGTGAAAAAAAACCTAATCTTCAAAGAATGTGAAATAAAGAGAAGACATACCTAGAAAAGAAGGAGAAGCGGAAAAGGTAGTCGATGACGGAGAGGGGAGAGAGGTGCAGCTGCGACGGAGTTGGAGTTGATGACGATGGAGGTTGAGCTTTGTTTATCAGAGAAATTAAAGTGAGAAGCTTAGATTATTTCAGGTGTAGTGTGCAATTTTGGCATTAGGAATTTGATTATATTTGGGCATTACAGACAGTTAACACTTAACAACCGTCCGTAATGTTTTGGGTAATTTAATGGATGCATTAAAAGATGAGCAATACAAATAGTTCTTTATACAGAACCGTCAGTATTGCTCATATACATAACAATCAATGTAAACAGACGATTAATTAATTAACCGTCCGTGTTAAGTTGGGCAATACGGATGGTTCTTTGTAAAGAACCGTCCGTATTGCCTAAAAATTTATCACTATTTTGGATGGTTTTTAGTAAAACCCTCGCGAATGGTGCGACCCCATATAACCTTTTTCCACTAGTGAATATTAACTGAATTAAAGACAAATTTGGTAATTCATGAGACCTAAATCTCTCTACTATGCTGCGGTGTAGACTTAATGGATCTAGGTTGTACTGAATTTCCCAAAAGAGCTAATCTAGGTGGTGTTGGGAGTCTCACTACCTGTCAATTAGGGTTTAGACTTTTCTAATATTTATTGCTATTTTCTGATGAGCTCTTTGGTGCGACATTGAGAGTCATGGTGAGTAAGAAGGTAATTGAGGCATGAAACACCGTTCCCATACGAAGTAAGGAAGAGTTGCTAAAGCTATACAGTGTAGAGCGCATGTATAACTAAACCTAAGTCCCGGTACAGTTTACCCCTTGTCTAGTGATCACTATGATACATGTTTTCCCCTTTGGTTGAGTAATTCTTTTTATTTATGTTTTTACTCGCTATTTTAGTTTTCAAACTCACAACTCCTTCAAAGAATAACAATCTAGTTACTATAGTCATTCAAATTAAGAATTACTTGGCAATAACGTTCCCTGTGTATTCGACCCCCTGTAAATTGCTAAATATAGGTTACTTTTTGTGCAGGGATTATTTTTGGTGGTCTAGACAACTATCAAAATCTTGAAGAAATTTAAGATGAAGAATTGCAATCTTATCAACACTCTAGTTGAATTTAGTTTAAAATTGATTAAAGATGAAGGTGGAGTCAATGTGAACCCGATAACTTTTCGAAGTCTGATTGGGAGTCTCAGATATCTGACATGCACTACGCCAGATATTCTATATGCAGTTTGGTTGATGAGTAGATACATGGAATTGTCGAAGGAGTCTCATTGAAATGCAGCAAAAAGAATACTTCGTTACATGAAAGGTACAACTAATTTTAGATTACATTATTCAAAATCTAACCATTTCAAATTAGTCAGTTACAGCGAAAATGATTGGGCCGGTGATAGAAATTATTGAAAAAGCATTAGTAGATATGTGTTTTTTCTTGGAGATACAACGTTCACTTGGAGTTCAAAGAAGCAACCTATTGTGACGTTTTGAACTTGTGAAGCTGAGTATGTCAGTACAATTGCATGTTTGTCATGCGATATGCTTATGACGATTGTTGAAGGAACTTCAATTGGCATAACAATATCTAACATATATTTTTGTCGATAACAAGTCAGCATTGTCGTTGGCGAAAAATCCATTCTTCCTTGATCGTAACAAGCATATTGATACGAGGTATCATTTTATCAGGGAAAGTGTTGAGCAAAAGGAAGTCGAACTGAAATATGTGAAAACTCAAGATCAGATTGCAGATATTTTCACAAAGCCACTAAAATGTGATGTGTTTAACAAGCCGTGAACAATGTTGAGAATAATATATAATTAAGTTTAAGTAAGAGTGTTAGAAAATAAAACTAAATTAAGTGAATACACAGTTTCCTTGATTGATGGTATAATAAAGTCAAGACATTTGTGTATAATAGCTTAAGAGAATATAAAGAAATGGTGGTCAATAATTTTTGGAAGATATGATATGTTGGCATATGAGACAGGAAATGTCAACCATGGGTTGAATTAGTTACATATAAGATAGTGTGATTTCAAGGGTTGAAAATGATGTCAATTGATCTATCAAAAGTCTTAGTCATATGGCTAGGTTTTAATAAGCATTGAAGTTATATGTTGAATTTTGTAGACTTTGTAGATTTAATTTCCTATATAAATGTTGTATTCTGCATATTGAAAAAGTGAGTTAGAGAGAGAGAAAGAATAAGACTGTACGAGAGTTGTAATATTTTGTTTAATGATAATTGTCAAGATCACAAAAAATAATCCTTTCACGAAAAGTAACTTGTAGTTAGCAGTAAATAGGGGTCGAATCTACAGGGAATGGCATTTGCCAAGTAGTTCTTAATTTGAATGACTAAAAATGACCGAATAATTATTCTTGAAAATGTTGCGGGTTTGAAAACTGAAAATAGCGAGCAAAATGATTAATTAAAAGATTGACTCAACCAATTTAAGGGAACCATGGATTGTAATGGTCACTGGGCAAGGGATAAATTGCACTGGAACTTAGGTTTTTTTATGAATGAAATTGAGGTAGGGAATTACGATGGGGGATGACTCCCAACCAACAAGACCCCGAACCCCTAAAGTTTATTAAATACTAGAAAGAAAAATACATGTAAGTTGGTGAAAAAAAGAAACTAACAACTACGTGAATCGATAAGTACATCGACCACTTACATAAAAAAGTACTCATTGTAAGAGAAACCAGGAACAACATCCCACCAAATGATCATGGTAATTAAGTCTACTGAATCTCGCTAGGGTATTCGTAACATGATTTCCTTTTCCAAATATATGGCTTGCCACAAAGTGCATGGACTTGAGATGGTGAATACAAGCTAACCATTCCACTCTAACACACCATGGGACATTGTTTGAGCGACTACGCAGCAGTCCTACCACATAAGTTAAATCACTTTTGAGCCACAGGTGACAGCCAACCTTTGTCAAATGCCAACGAGGTTGCTTTCATTGCTGTAATTAACTCGGCCAAAAGAGAAAAAGTATCCGCATTCATGAACGCAAAACAATTTTTCTGTTTACCCAAGCGATCCCTAAAAATCCCACCACAACCTGCCTACCCCAGATTTCTATCCACTGAAGCGTCAGTATTGACTTTCACCCAAATATCTCGGGGAGGTTGCCAAAGAATTCAATGTATTTTCAGAGCTCTGCCAAACCTTGGGTTAAGTGAAAGATTTTGTAGAATAGCCCTATCCACTTTTGAATTCAAAATCCAACCCAAACTAACAACATCTTCCTCACGAATAGAAGTCAATAATGAGTGGAGAGTGTGATTTAAGATGATAGCCTACTCCTTGAAAATATACTCATGTCCGCATCTCCAAATCAACCAAACCAAGCTAACCACCGCTTACCTCCAAAGAATGCTAATTTGGGAGCTGAAATGTTAGTTGAAAGTAGTCTTTAACACCTTTGAAACACTCCTTGACATAGGAAAAGATGGCAAACAAAGAGGAAATCAAGGACCAAAGATTCTTTGCAAAGAACACAAGCCGAAGGGAGAGAGATATCACAACGCATTAGAATATCATGGGTCAGGATATATCCAAACATGATTCTCCAGTAAATGATGATCGTGATGGAGGAATGGCTGGACTCCAAATCAGCCTCAAACTATCAATTGATCATTGTTCACCTTTTTGCCATTTATAAAATAACTTTGTGGTAAAAATCCCATTACTAGCTGGCTTCCAACAACTTGCTTCATGGAGATCCCCACTACAGACAACCAAACGAATTCGATCTTGTACATGGAATGGGAAAGATGTCAAATTTGTCCAGCCCCCATTCCAATAGTCGTTCACCGAATTAGTTTTTCACCTCTCATTCATTGGAAGATTCAATTGTTCCACGATCGTTGGGGAGATCCATTCATTATTCTAAAAATTAAGACTTGAAGTTTGTCTAAAAAACCAAACGAAATTTTGTTGTAGTGTATGGTAGACATGTTTAAGCGAGGTCCACAAACTTGAAAACAACTGGTTTATCTTTGAAATTCCAGTAGCGTTTAAGACTCTGCAATAAATCAAAAAGTGGAGAAGATTCCGAGATAAGGGACCAAGCAAACTTGTCGAGCATTGCAGCATTAAGAATAAGAAGGTCCTTCACCCTTATGCCACCTTCCTTAATTGAATGAGGGCAAAAATGCCAAGGGATAACAATGAGCTTTTTTACATCAATAGAATCGGACCAAATGAAATTCCTCATCGTCGTTTTTAGAATTTTAAGCAAACTTTTAAGCCATTTATACACCATGAAAGAGTAGATAAGAGAGCTTGAAAATACAATGTTGACTAATTTAAGTTGTCTTGCAAAGAAAAGGGTGCTGCCTTTCCAAGAATAAAACCGAGCAAGGACCTTGTGTAGTATTGGTCTCAGATGCACAACTTTTGGGACCTTGAAAAAAACAGTGATTTCAAGGTAAAAAAAGGAAAATTCTTGACCTAAATACCTGCTTCCCCGGCCAAAGAAACCACCAGAGGAGCAGCCACATGTTTCCCAGAATAGGCGTCAGATTTGTCCCAATTCATCCGCTGTCATGAAAAAGTCCCATAGTGCTCGAGAACATCCTTTACGGCAGGAAAATTGTTGATTGTGGAAGCCATAAAATAAGAAAATCATCATTATAGAGAAGGTGAGATGGTAAGTGATGTCTGTTGTGTACCGTATTAGAGATGAGGAATCGAAATCAACCAAATTGAGAAAACGGTGACTGAGGCAGTCCTCCGCTAAGCCACAAATGATCGGTGAAAGTGGTCACCTTGCCGAACCTCTCTGCTGCACTTGAAATAACCTTTTATGCCTTTGCTAGTCATGATAGAAATTCTCGTTGAGTTAAAGACCAAATTAATCCAGTCACAAAATTTCTCCGAAAACCTGAAAGCCTTCAAAACCTCAAAAATGAAAGGCCACTCTAAAGTGTCAATCCTAATGTCAAGCTTCAAGGCGACATTCCCACCATAATTCTTATTATCGAGAACATTTATTCCTTTGGAGGCAAGAGAGGTGTAATGGTGAATGTTTGTCTCTTTTATGAAACTAAATGGGAAAGCAAAATAGTTCAAGATGCAAGACCCGAAAGGTGATACGCTAAAATCTTCGCAATGATCTTATACCCGAAATTACTCATGACTAATGGCCTAAAATCGGCTAAACAAATGGCTTCTTCTTTCTTAGGAAACAAAGCCATGAGATTAAATTTCAAACCTGGTAAAATAATTCACACGAAAAGAACCAATGCACCATATTACAAACTTCTTTACCAACAATGTCCCAAAAGGTTTGAAAAAATACCAGTGAATCCATCCGGTCATGGTTTGCTATCTAGGTTCAAAGCAAAAGCAACCGCTTTGATTTCACTATCATAGGGATCACGAGTTAGAGAAGAATTTCCCTCCTCTAAAAGCAGCCTCGGAATAACTATCTGCACATCCCGGTAATCCCTAAAAGAGTTCATGTTAGTTATAAAAAGCTCACTGTAAAAAGAGATTGTGTGATTTGCAATAATGTCTAGGTTAGTTGTTATCACATCATAAACATTAAAAACCACCATATTTGCTGCCTCTCTTTTAACATTTGCCATTCAATGAAAAAAGTGGAATTTCTGTCGCCTGCCTTTAGCCATGAAACATGGCTTTTCTCTTTAAGGTAAATTTCTTTCCTTAAAAGGTGCTCGGTTAAAAGAGAATGAGCATTTAGCTTCCGCGTATTTTGCTCCTCGGAAATTCCTTCATTCGCTATTTGTGACTGAATCTCATTAAAATTTCCATTCTAATAGGTTATTCTCTTATCAAAATGTCCAAAAACATCATTATTCTAGCTCCAAAAGATTGGCCTTAACATCTTGAGCTTGTATGCTAATAAAATCATCAACGGCAGATCTGGGAAAGATCTTTCCCATCAAGCCTAATCCGCATACTTTGAAATCGAAATCAAGCAAAAGATTGTTCCACACTAAAAAAGGACAAAAAGTAATGCATGATGGTCCGAACAATGTCTCGGAAGCACAACTGATTCGACGTTTCACCAACATGGAATAAAATTCTGGCAGATTAGAACTCTATCAACCTTACAATCTACTCTATCATGGCCTTCCTGATTATTAGTCCAGGTGTAGGCAAGTCCCGAGGTGTCAGGCTCTACTAATTCACAACTATCGATAAAAATGCAAAATTCCGCACAATTTCCAGCTAGAGGTGCATTCCCCATTTTTTCATGGCTGCCAAAAAAAGCATTGAAGTCGCCTATCAAGGCCCAATTCCCCGAATGAGACTCTCGGAACCCAATAACATTGGTGAACTAATTTCGATGATAATTGATGTAATTAAAGAAAGGGGATTTTATGCTTTTACAGTAAAATGATAAAATATTTTTGGAGCATGCCACTTGACAATTTTTGAAGTGTCACAAACCCAATAATTTTTTCCTTATACGATCTTTAGGTTTCTTTTTATCCTTTCTAAATTGAACCGTCTTTCTTTCTTTTCAATCTGTGTTCACTCTCCTCCACCTCCTATTTATCTTTCCTCCTCCTTTCCATTGCTACCATATCTAAACTCCACTTCTAATCTCGTGGTCGCCGCCGCCACTACTCTAGTTGCCTGCTAGTCTTGTCGTCGTGGTGCTCCTCTAATCACCGCAATGCCCTTCCTCTTGTACTAGCTGTGCCGCTCCTCCTACCTTCATTGCATCGCTCGCCTCATCCACTTCCTCAATTACTTTTCAACATCAATTTCCTTCTCTCTTCTGATTTCAATTTTCAACTCCCTAAATCTCATCTAAATCCAAAGGTTTGTTGTTTGTTGTCATTCCTATATCGATTGATATATATACAATTTGAATGTATTTGTTTTTGTTTGATTTGATCTAAATCTTAATTTGATTATCTTAATATTTCCTTCTCTCTTTTGATTTTTTGTTATTCCTAAATCGATTGATATACATACATACATACATACATACATATATTGAAGTGACCGACCTGAGAACCCATAAAGTAATTGGGTTTTTGTCATTCACAGCTACCAATTCAAATCCAATTCTCCTCTAGAAATTCGCTTCCACCCTATCAAAAGCCACCATGGGTTCCGCAATACACAAGACCATTGGTTTATGACTATACACTAAATCTGAGATCGTACGTTGGATTTCCAAGTTTTGGAGCCCCTACAATTCCAATAGAGGAAATTCATTGAGAAAGATTCCGGATGCTCTGTCGCAGCACCAACGATTTAGTACCTCCATGACTAACTTTCTTGCCTCTCACAATAAACCAAGGTGTTCCATCCTCTTCTTTATCTGCCAAATCTCCCCAAATACAACCTTCTTGAACTTTATTTTTCTAACTAATAACGGAGCTAATCAATGCTTGATTTTCCCCCTCAATGAGATTAAATTTGAGGTTGATTCCCTCTAAATTTGAAACCGTGACATTTTTCTGAACCATAATAGTTTTAGCCTGGATGTTTTCTTGACGAGACCCCTCTATCTCATCATCCGAGAGCTCTTCCTCTGTGTTGTTTGCATCTGATTCTTGCACTGACCCTTGCTAGGCTATTGACGCAACTCAGATTTAATGTTCCTGAAAACAAAAGTAACACGGACATCATTATTGTTTTCCTTTCGTTCTTTTAAGGCATGTTGCCTTTGTATACTTCTCTGAAGAAGTTCTAGATTTGGACATTGTTCTAGCCTTTTGTCATTCAGCTATTTGGGTTGGGATTCCTCCAGCTTTCTATTTCTCCTGAAATCATACGACTTATGACCAATAGACCCGTAAATCCTACAGAAATCTGGCAGATTTTCAAAAACTAAACCAGTTCATAATTCACCTCCATCCCTCTCCACTCCAACAGACCCTGGTAGCGAAAAAGACATGCCAACATCCACTAAAACCCTTGTAAAGTGGCCATAACTTCCTTCTCTCATGGCATTGTCCACTCGCAACAAAACCCGAAAATAACTTACAATTTGTGATAGGGTTCCGAGTCCTAATACTCCCATGGGAGCACTTGTAAACAAACCCAAACCTATGTGTTTATTGCCTTCTGTTCATACATATTTAAATTAGGAACCCAAGGTTGGATTTTGAATTAAACAAGTTTCAGATTGAGATTACCTTTGCTTCAAACAATGTTCTTGGCCTCCATCGATACCAACATAATGTGGAAAAAGCCTTTTCTGATTGCGATAAGATGCCATGGTGCTGTAAAGCCCCAAATCTTAGCTTACTGTGCTTTGACTTCATCGGTTTTCTTATGTGCAACTCCATTCCCTACAATAATTCTACCAATCAGGGAAATGTAGCAAAGCCTAATTCTTTGATCGTATACTGCTTGTGTAATATGAATAGATTTCAGACCTACTTTTTCACTGATAGTGGTTGCAACCATCGATGGCGTTGAATCAAGAGGTTTTCCATGGATTGCCTCTACGTAAGGAAGCTTCTAATGTTACGTAACCTTAGGGAGTTCCATGCAACATTCTCTTTCAAGTAGGACTAAGAGAGCTATGACCAACTTGACATCCTCAAGTTCCATCTCCATGGAAAGTACTTCAGTTGGAATCTCGATGACTTCAACTAGGCATTATAAGTCACGGCGCCTTCCAATGAGACGTGTGATGATCCTCAATCTGAATTTGAAGTTATTGAGACTTACTTCGCTCTTTATAACAGGGATCTTAGGGTGACCACATGGAAATCCGGGGATTCCAAGGCCTACTACACCCACGAGCCTCATCTTCACTACTACCAAAGGATCATTGCCTTCAACTTCTCAGGTTACCAAAAGAGCTCTAGAACCATCAACAGGGAAGAACTCAACATTTATGGATCTTTATGACTAATAAAAAGCTCCACCTTGGAGAATGGTTGGCCAAGAAGATTTAGTTCACTCTCAGACATGACATGAACCCTCCCATTCTTGGTACTGTGATCTCGATGATTGCTTACGAGATGCATCACTTTGATCTTCCATGTTACACTCCAATCCCCAAGACTACACTAATAAGCATGGAAAACTTGGTGGTACTTCTTATGGTGGAGACCATCAGTGGAACCAAGTAGACGCCCCCCTTGAATCTCCCGAGATTTGAACCCGACTCTTGTTGTAAGGGTTGTTGAACCCAATTTAATAGTACTTCACACTACTTATATGTTTTAGAAATAACAAACTGAATAGGATAGTGATATTTATTAGGTACTAAGTAGACACTTAATCAGATGAATTTTTACTTGAGTTTATTTAAGGAAAAACATCTCAGTTTATTGAGTTTTAATGAAGTTATGACTTAGAGTAAGAAAAGCTGAGGTAAGCTGAGTACTACGTAGTTTATGAGATATAACTCAACTGAGTTGAGTAGCTTTTATTTTAATAAAAGTTGTGTACTTGTTTGACACTTGGATTTAATGACACTTGTGCTTTAACTCTGTCTGTGAAAGACATAATATTCCTTCGGCGCTTTTCAGGTAAAAAGCATTGAAATTGAAAAGGATATTCATGTGGTCCTCACAACCAAAAGGTGTCGGTACAGAATGTTGGAGATTCCTCACAAGCATCTATGAGCATGGGGATTTTGTACCAACTCGCGCGTTCGATGATGACAACTTTTTGGGATTTAATCCTTGAATCACACAATTTTTCGATTGTCCGGTGATCTTCAAATGGGAGCTTTCCCCGTAAAAAATAAATATTTCGGGCCCTAAATGAATATTTGGAACAAAAAAAACATATTGAAAAACCTTAAGTGAAAATTTAAAAGTTTAAAATATTTTTAAGTACCTAATAAATGTTTAAGGGTTCAGAATAATTTAATTAAATCATTTATTTTATATA
>CATIWQ010091489.1:0-25427 GCA_949673415.1 Euphorbia schlechtendalii | reverse complement strand
TAATGACAATACAAATTCATTGAGATCAATGACGTTAACAGTAGCAGCAATGAGAACATCGTTGAGGTAAATGATAGTTGCAATAGATGTTGGGATCATATACCGAGCTTCTGCTCTTCCTTGTTTGCTCATGATTTGAGTGGGTGTTGCTTCTTTCGCTTCATGTAATCTTGTTAGTTCAAGTTTTAGACTAACTTTTTCTCTTCTTTTTGTTTCGGATGTTTTTCTATTACTTTTCTTTTTTATTAATAAATTTTTAGGAGGGTTGTTAGTTGTGGGGAATGGCGGGTCCTCCCATGGTGTTAGCTCCTTGGCCTGCTTTCGGGTGTGGGCCGTAAGCGGCGCTTTCACTGAGGGATTAATATCACCCTCGCTTCTTTCTCCCTGTCCCTAATCTTATTCAAAAAAAAAAAGTTAAGTCGATCTTAACATTGTCCTTAAAAATTTCTGATAATTAAACGACTTGTTCACTCTCGATTGGAGAGAAATTTCTTTACTTGTAAACAAAAGGTACGTAATTAGGTGCATGCTCCTTAACATGAGTATACAGTAAGTTGATATTTAAATCATATAAAATTATTATATAGGAAACTGTGAATACCACTTATTGATTAATGAAAGAGACTATACAAAAATAATTATATTAATAGGACAAATAAAGATTTGTACGGAAATGAGGGTGGCCGAAGAAACCATGTGCAGAGGTGCTATTGCTACGTGGCTATTAACTCGTTGTTTTTCCTTTTCAATCACCACTCTCAACTTTCATTTTAGGAGAAAACGTGAGCTGAGGTAGGGTTGGGCTAACTCAAACATTGAGGGTTCGTTTGATTGGAAGAGTAGATATTCCGTGAATAGGAGAAAAATAAATGAGAAAATGTGAAGTGTTTGTCTAGAATCCGTTATCGGGATAAAATAGTTATTCCTATATATTAAACAATTCATAAAATAGATATTCCTCCTTTCGAATATTCACAGTTCAATAAATATAAATTTAGTGAGGGTGTAAGATCCTAAAAATGGGACGTGGGACTTCAGTCAACAAACAATATAAGTAAGTTAAATTGAGCACTTAAAAATAAAATTTCATGTATTTACATTTTAGTTACCATCTTTTAGAGCAAGATTCTTTTTTCTTTACATTTTTTCAGATTTGATTTAATTTTTGTTTAAATATTCAATCAAAAATATAGTTTATTTGTGACTTTTGAATGGAGGTTCACGTATGGGCAATGAAATTGAATGAAAATTAATGGAAAACTTTAAAAAGGCTTTAATTAAATTGATTTGCTCATACAATGACCCATACTAACCATGGCCATATTAAATCATTCTTCCTCTCATTTGTATCATTATTCCCTTTAACCTGCCAACAATAATTAAAATCAACTTATAAAAGGATCAAATACCTCTTTCAGCTTAGTAAAAGCGAGTTAATTAACTCTCACAATGTCATGTGTGAAAATCTGGTATTGGTTTTATTTTCAAAGATGTCATTTCTTAATTTTTCTGTCTTCAACTAGAAGTTAACATCAATGTTTTAAAATCTCCGCCTAGACACTATTTTGAAGGTTACCACCTGACTACCTTTAGTGCTTAAATCCTGTGATTAGCGCCTAAGTTCCGCCCCGCCCCGGCCTTTAAAGGCTCCGACCGCCCGAATAGCGCCTAATTCTTTTTAAAACACTGGTTGACACATGACTTTGAGTGGATAAATTTGTGCATTTTTGTCAAATTCAAGGAGTTGATTGGTACTTTTGAAAGTTCAGAGTAATATTCGACTTTTATTACTAAGTTAAGGAGATGTTGATGTATTTGACCTTCTCAACCCTAAACTTCTATCTTGTTCCCTATCTTCTTCTTCCTTGGTGCACTTCTCGATGATTTCCTCCCCAAATTAGCCTTAAAATCTATTAAGTTTTTTTCTTATTTTGCATGAACCATTCCTTCCCTTCAGTTCCTTTCTTTTTTTCTTTTGAAAAACCTCCTAAGGAACATTGTGTTCTTCTATTAGAAAAAGATTGGGACGGGTGAAAATTTCGGGGCGAACGTCCTAACTAGGTAGATGCGATCGATTGCCTACAAAACACCCACCCCTCTTTATATTATATTAATAATGGCTCTCCAGGGGAGAGCATAAAGTTATGTACAATTGAGTAAGAGATATGGATGGATGAGTAAATCATTCCCTCCAAAAGGTAGCAATCTCCTATTACAAGTAAAAAAATAAAACAACAATTGTAAAAACTTGCTAGAACTATATCTTCCTCTCTTTTAAGTTCATCGAATACCATTTTATTTCTTCTCCTCCATATGTTCCAAGATATGAAAAACCATCAAGATGTAGCGAAATCCCGTCGCGGACCCATTCGAAAGAGAGATCGCCACCATGCTAAAAAATCATAACCATTTCCCGGGATCGTAACCATAACACCAACCAAATGGAATAAGTCATACCAAACAATGCGTGCCTTCGGACAATGAAATAGCGCATGCTTCATAGACTCGTTTCCTTTGTAAAATGGGCATAGTTGATTATCAATGCATCCTCTATGTAACAAGAAAGTCTTAGTCAGTAATCTACAATGGAAGACAAGCCATCCAAAGAATTTGACATTTGGAGGAAGACATGACACTCAAACGATGTTGAAATCCAATGTCAAACTTCTAGCATTCGTTCTATAGAAACACGAACTGAAACCCTTAGCCGAGAAAACCCAAGATACGCCCCCACCCAATCGAAACTGTCGGCAGCCCCACCAAATCTCATACCCACCACTGTTAAGCCATCCCCCATGCTTGCTACGTTGTAAAAAATATGGGCATTGTATTGTTTTATCCATTCCCGGAGTAGCAAGCATCTATCGCGCCCCGATAACCTCAGATTCGGTTCCTTTCTCCTCTTTGCTTCTTCAAATTTTCGGTAATATTAAAGGGTGATGTGGCAGTGGCACTACTTGAATCATAAGTTTGTTTTTAAGTTTTCCGGTGGCAAGTGCCACACCTTGCCATCCCCTTCCACGTCCTTTGTTTAATTCTTTGAAAATTTCAGAATTATTATAACCAATTATCACAAAATATGGTGAAAGTAAAATTTCTACACATAATGACACCGTTAATATTAATATCATTTGCAGTTATGTTATCATCGAAGTTCCCTCTTCTACACGTAATATTATAATTTATTATTTAATTATGAGTAGGTGACAACTTCCCACATTAAAATTGATCAATTTGATCTTGGATTGACACCATTTGACTAATTTGAGGGGTCCAGTTAATGTCCTCCTTTGTTTTCCCTTAGAAATTGTGGACTTAGTCACCACATGTTTCCTCATATTTCTCCTAGTGATGTAATTAAATCTCCCATTCGAGGCAAAGTAGCTAAATCTGTTCCTTGCTACTTTTGAGGAACTCACTCCATTGCTATCTCAACATTTACTTTAGTCCAGGCGGAATCATCATAATGAACTTGTGAACTTGAAGCTACCTTAGAGCTTTCCACTTGCTCGTTGTTAAAATTCTATCCAACATCATTCTTTCAACCATATATGTTATCCTAAGGGGAGATATACAATCATTTTGGTTAAAATTTAAGGGGTTACAAAAAATTCCAGTATCGCTGGTTGGTTTCATCGATTTCTCTATCCAATGGACCACTACTTACGGAGGAGGAACTTGTCATTTCTACCTATGAAAAACCTAGGCGGTTAGAATAGATCCTAAAGCACCTATCGTTAGTGCGAGGTGACATGGCATAAACACTAAATCAAACAAAATTCAACATTCATAAAGATCAAAGATCAAAATTGGTCGCAGATTGATTAGAAAAACAGAACAACTACATTTTTTTGGAAAATTACTTAGTGCATATAACAAAATATTAACAATATAGTTACACACCAAACCCAAAATCGGAAACTCAAAATCAGAAGCGTAGAAAAAAGACAATCAATGACACGAAGAAAACTCTAAATAACATTATACAACCTCTCAAAAGAGCATAACAATGATGAAAACAAGTTTAAAGCTAATAAAAACGAATGTGGAAGATGAAGTAACAGTAACAGTCATGAAGTGAAGATAAGAACTTACTTGTATAAAAGATAAGTCGCCTGAAATAAATAAGATTTGAAAGTCTTAGTTCGTTCGAGAAAGATTGATCGCCAGAAATCACTGTTGGAGACTGTTAGAAGTTTGAAAATGGTAAAAATAAAAACGAAGAAGAAAATCCCTTAAATAGGGATCCATTTAAGGAAATGAAGAGACGCACGCCTTTTCACTGTGTGTAGCCCTTTGTTCAAATTTTGAAAAATTTAATAATTTTATAGCTGACGCTCAAATCACGTGCCCAAATTAATAGAGTTTTCAAATCCTCAACTTTGTTTGGGGTGCTACCTTTAGGGGAGATAAGCCTACCTATGAGAGAAAAAGAGATCAACCTTACCAGATTTCATAGGTTTCTTGGGAAATCTTGATAGATTTAAATCCTCCCTTCTATGAAATAATAGCCAACGAGCACATTTGTGCAGCTAAATCGCTCTGGTTCCACATCAAATCAACATAGGTTGGTTTTTTTAAGAGGTCATTGCTACTATTTGAGATTCTTGCTCAAAGGTAGGTTGCGCGTCCAAGGTTGGGGGATTTGTTTTGTGGGATTAGTCGAAACTTGATTATGGAAAATGCTGGTAACAAAATCAGCATTAGATCATGATGAATCCTAGTTTTTTTTTTAAAAACATGATGAATCCAAGAAAATTAAGAAGTTTGAGTGAAAAATTAAAGTTTAATAAAAACAAGAAAACTTGGTTATAGCTTTCATCGTTCCCCTAAAAGATTGCAGAATACAAAAGAAAGAAAACCAAACAATAAAGCACCAGGTTCTACCAATCTAATTTGAGTCAAGAGAAATCTAACCAAGTTGTGTTTCTCCTGTTAGAATTTTCGAACAAAAAAAGGTGGCTAGCTATATTTTCCAGTGATAAACGGCTGTTACTGGCAATCAAGGGGTTGGCGGTTGTCGCCTAACCCTAGCAGGACCATCTGTTTCTTTTCCACCATATCCCTAATAATGATAATATAGATTAAAATAACCCTGGACTGAATTTTACTTACTCAGACGAGAATTTCAATTACGAAACACAAATTCAACAACTCACAATAAGCGATTAATAAAGAAAAGCGTAGTCAATTATTATTTCTTTATCACGATTATCCTACTCATGATACGAGCTAAAGATCGTTAATTTTGTACCGGCAATAATTATTTTTACATTTAATTGTGATTTTGCACGACTCTATTTTGATCTTCATCATATTGAGGCAGTGGCAAAAATACAATTAAGCCATATTAGTTTTGTGTTTACAACTATTCAACATGGATAGGTGTATTTCTCATGGAGGTGACATCTACGCAATCACATGAATTACATTTAATTTATAGTCTTTTGTATATTAAATAGTTTGTTTAAAGTGCTTATTCGACTAACACTCCGCTACTTGGGGGAAAACCTTTTCTTTGTCAAACTTGATAAAGACAAAAAGACTTTAAATCAACGAAATTCGAGGGGCTCTGCTAGGGTTTCTGCCGATGGCCGTCAAATCTGATCGGATTTAATCTCCCTCCGATCACCATCTTTTCTTCTCCATACCTTCTCTTGTTAACTTTGTTTCATTGCCTTTCACAAAACCTAAAAACCTACGTTTTCCTGGCAACCTTTTTAAAGAATTTTCTTCTTTTGAATCTTGATGTCAATATGGCTACCAATTATTCTTCTGCTGATTTTCTTGCTTGTCTCTTTGATCATTAGGTCTTAGCAACTAATACGAAGTCCCTTAACCAAGCCCCTTCAAAATCATTGAATGCCAAGAAACCCTCACATGCTCAATTCGTTCAGGGTGGGGGGATTGATCCGATTCTAGTTGGCTTATTAACCATTGTTAATGATAAAGGAGTATGTAAATTGGTGAGGATTATAACAGGTTCGAAATTGCAAGCATCAAAGGCTTCTCACGAGGACATTCATTCTCTAATATCTGATATTGGCAATGGCTTTAAGGCAATGAAAGTTCCACAAGTTATTTATGAGGAGAGGCTTAAAGCTTGTCAGTTCTCAGTTATTGTGAAACTATCACTTATTAAAGGTGATTCTCCTTGGAAACAATCTGATCTAAAAGGTAAGTTGTCTAAGATATGAGAAATTTCATTGAATTGGAAATTGATTTTGCTAGGGCTGGGCTTTTACCATGTGATAATGCCTATAGAGGATTTTATTGCTAGGGTTTGGTAGATGTTGGGAATTCTGGATAAGCATATATTATCTAGTATTGCCTCAGGTATTGGAATTCAGATACGATTTGACAAGAACATAGTGGAAGGAGAATTTGGGCACTATGCCAGAGTTTTGAATGATGTAGATATGATGAAACCCTTAAAGGATCATATTAGGGTGGATATGACTTTTGACAAATTTTGGGTAACATTGGAATATGAGAACATCCTTGATATATGCGCAACTTGCAAGTCAATAGGGCATTTAGCAGCGAATTGTAGAAAGAATGTCAGGGTTGGGAGGAAAGCGATAAATGAAGAAGGAAAGACGCATGTTAATAAGCAACGTTGGAGATCTCGCTCTCATTCTTTTTGGCTAGTTAAGAAGAGTCAGGTTGAAAAGGAAAATGATCACTCTCTTAGTTGTGAGCGTAATGAAAATCATAAAGGTAGTGATTCAGAAGTCTTAGTTAATGGTTATACAAGTGAGGAGGCTGAAGATAATCACTCTGATTCGACTTTTAATTAAAGAGAAGGGAATGTTGTGTTTCACGAGAACACAAATGTAGACTCGAATACAAATCGAGAAGGAGGGGCATTAGCCCTTAGTCCTATACATGATCAGTCACATGATAACTATTAATGGTTCACCGTTAAGAAGAAACATAGGCAACAATTGAAGAATACAAATCGAGACTGACAAACTGTTGATCTCAGAGTTAGAGGCTCACCCTCAACTAGAATGCTTCATTGGAAGCCAGGTGCTAGTAAAAATGAGAGATGATTGATTATGGCTAAAATTCAACGTGAACGTAAAAAGCAGGATAAATATTCTCCTACTTAGGGAGTTTAGTTTTTAGTCTTGAAAAACTTATGTACATCTCCATCTTGTCTTTGTTTTGCTATTTTTTCCTTTTGTTTTTTTTATTTTTTTCTTAATAAAATTTGAGTCCGGCTTTACCGATCTCGACTTCATTAAAAAAAATCTTAATAAATTTTCAGCTCAGCGACGAAGTTACAAAGAAAGAAAGCATGCATCAAGTTATCACAAAGCTTACAGAAGAAAATATAGCATTTCATTTGTTAAAGACACTCACTCGAAGAGAGATGATATCGAAGTACGAAAAAAATGTCAGCTAATGAGTTCCATGGTAGCAAACCGCCATACATAGACGACCCAAAAGTAGACCTCGCATGAAATAATCTTGTGGCACTTTACTGCCATCATATATTAACGAGTCAAAAATAGATCTATCAACAACTATAGTCAACAAGCCAAAAACGAATCTATTGACATCCACACTGCCAGATGATGGTAATTGTATGGATATCATGCTCACCTCATGGAGTGTGAAAACGATAAAAGCTGCAAATAAAAAACAATGAATCCTTCAACCTTAAAAGGTTTCATACAGTCTAAGGGAGAGATTTCTGATAACTTGGAATATAATTCATATTCAGGATAAGACTATCTTTATCCAATTATGACTCATAATCCTAATCTATTTAGAACTCATTGGAGCCTATATAAAGGCCCTAACCCTCAAAGGTATGGAATCTAATTCGAATTCTCTGCGTTCTCTTTTATATACATGCTGACTTAAGCAATGAAAAGACTGCGCCGGTCACACGGTTAACCCCTCTAACCTTTGCACTGTCCGACCAAGACAATCTATTATTCTATTCTGAAGATTGGAGCATAAAATCAAAATTTTACTTTCCGATCTTTCAGCTCGTAAGATGTCCAAAATTTAACCAATATTTCTTTTCAACATGTAGTAATTGGTTGTTTGTTTTATATTGGATTTGAGATGTCATCAGCTTAAAATGATGTAAGTTAACACGTATCTGTTACATTTTTAATAAGCGTCTCTTCTATGTTTTTCAGGTTACTTTTTCTTAACAAATATACTATTATTTGTCATTTATCAACAATTAGATGAGTGATGTGTGGTGATTGATCCAATGATTATTTTTTTATATACAAATTAAACATAGAAAGCAGAAATTAATTATTTTCCAATTACTAGTTTATCTTATGCATTGGTATGTTACTTGCACACATTACTAATAATGGCCCGATTACACGCCCTTCAACTAAGGTTTTTAATTCTGTCCTACTACTTTGGCTTATGCATTGCAAATCAATTGCTAATATCATGCATTAAGTTTTATTAATTAGATTCAATCTCTTCAATACATTAAAGCCACAAATTTCATGGCAATAAATTAATTGTATATCAAATACAGTACCACCTGTCTAATTTAATCAAGACATGTAGTTGGCCAATACATAAATTTGATTGGGTTACAAGCGATTATCCATATTAAATTATTAAAGTTTCTGGACATTATATAATCTCATTTGTGTAATTAAATTTCAACATCAAATGAAAATGCAAGATGACATAAGCAGATAAATATGAAGATGATATGAATAATGCTTGTGAAAGAAAGATTAATGATTCATATAAATTACTCAATGAGAAATGTCCACCATAAAAATCAATGAGTAGATAAGAATCATGTTATACACAAAAAAGTAGTTATTATACCCTTTTTTGATGAATGATAGAGTTTTACGAATTAATTGATTAATAAAGTTATTAAATGAATTGTAATTATTACAATTGATATGATTGAAAAAGATATATGAGTTAATCTATGTTCCAAAACCGAAATTATCACGAATATTTATTAGGCTGAAATAGGTAGCCAAAAGACAAAAAAAAAAGTATCACTAACTTGTTAATTACGGACAAGGAAATGAGAAAAGGAAATTTAAGATATAATTGATTGACTTGTGAAGAGGAATGAAGAAATGAAAAGAATATTGTTTTTTCTTTTTATTAGGCTATATGGATTCAAACCGTAAACCTTCTCGGTAAAAGAGTTCAAAGTGATTAGTTTTTAAATGATCCGAACTTTAAGAAAGAAGGGATAACAAAAAAATTATTCATTTCTATTATGAAATGCTTACACATAATACGAGTAAAGATTATGTAACTGAGTATTCAACTGTTTTTTTATCTAGGATGGGAACTAAGCTTTAGATGTATATATAAGGAAAGCCGTGTGCAATGAAAAATGCAAGCATGGCTTGGAGAGGGATTTTATTACCTATTATTTAACAAGGAAAATTTCTACTCTCTAGTTCGGGGATATAATCTTGACATGTAAGTTATTTTGTGGGATTTTGGGTAATGCTAATTGTCAGATTTTTGACTCCGAAGATGGCACTATCTTGATCAAATTCAATGTCTTAGCAAATTGGTCACTCTTTTCAATATTAAAAGGTTGAAAAAACCTCTTCACTTTGATTCTTTATGAAATAGTTTATGTGTCAGCATTGCATAAATTTATATTTTTTTTGGTAATAATATTTCTCTGTGGTCCCTGCAATTCCTGCAGGCTATGTTACATGGACTCGTTTAATATTGGTACGGATCCGAGTGTCTAGTACGGTATGTGTAAAAATTTTGGACACGGGAACACTGTTCTAAATTTGGACACGGGTACAGACACGGTAATTATATATATATATATATATATATATATATTTTCACTTAAAGAAATACTGCAAAACCATCAATATTTAATTAGTGAAAAAAATATTTATTTTAGGAAAGCAATTAATTAGTTAGTAATTAATCAAAACAATAGTAATTAATCAAAACAATCTTTTTTATAAAAAAAAGTAAATTGACTATAGTTAATTAGGAAGAGAAAAATGAATATGGAAAGACTTGCATATTTGCCCGTGATAATTGTTTTGGAAAAATAGTTGGCCCCCATAAATTAATAAGGGAGAAAGTTATTCCAAAAAAGATGGGAAAGTTCTTCTGTCCTCTGTCATTCTTCTTTAACCTAATTTTAAACCTGCAAATTAAGTGAGAACTTGCCGCCGTTTGAATACACCGGCTTCCGCCGTGTCCGACGACCAAGTGCCGGATCTGACACGTATTTCGTGTCCGTGTCGTGTCGACACGGGTGCGGCCACTCTTTTGAAGGGTCCGAGTATCATAGTAAACACATTGGCATATCCATATAACAAAGCCTTACTAGAGAAACTGATGTAGAGTAAATGGCAGAGAAGAGTACGGAAAAATCCAGGTGCGATTCTGATCAACATTACTCTGAGTGATAGTGAGAATTTTTGGGCATGAAAAAACTTTATTCCAAGAGCTCTCATAGCTAAAGAAAATTTAAGATTCATTGATGAGGATGAAGAAGCGCCAGAAAAAGGAACTGCAGAATACAATAAATGGATAAAGAATGACAGTTTAGTGACTTCTTGGATTTTGAATACTTTCTCGAAGGATCTAACTAAAGGATTCCCATATGTTTCTTCTTCAAAGGAACTCTAGAAGATAATTGAGCACATATTTGGCATTTATAATAGCCTGATGTTATACAAGAAAAAAAGAGATCAGAGTATTTGTAGCTAATGCAACATGTCAGTACAGTTATATATCAATAAGATGAAACTCTGGGATGATTTACTATTGTTAAGGCCTCTACCAAGCTGTAGATGGGGAGCTGCAAGAGATTGCGCCTGTAATGCTTTCAAGAGGATTTTTTTATCAAATAGAAAAAGACAAAGCCATTCAATTCTTGATGGGATATAGGATGGTCACTATAGTCATGTGAAAGACCAAATCCTTTAACAAGAGCCTTTGCCTTCACTCGATAAGATTTACTTAATGATCAGTAGAGTACAAAAGCAAATTGAATCATATAGCGACAAAGATTTTAAGATCGCCAATATTCAACTGTCAATATGCAATACACTAAGCAAGAGAGTGCTAAATTTTCGAAAGATTGATCCAGATTTGGTGGAAGATTCAAGAAAAATCAACAAAGACCACTTGTTTTGTGATAATTGCCTCCAAACAAAGCATACAAAATATTAGTGTTTCGAGTTAATAGGCTATACATATTGGTGGAAGGGACCAAGGCTTGGACGACAACAACAACATGTTTCTACTTATTAAACTCTTGTGTATCAGGTTGGAAGCTCTAGCTCAATGAGTGGAAGGTATGAAATAAGTGAAGAAGATTAAGGAAGTATGAACTACATTGTTCATAAAGTATAAACAATGATGAAAGCAATGCTGATTTTTTAGCTTTTGCAGTCTACTCAAGTGAAACCACAAAAACTCTTAACTAATTTCCATTTACATAGATTTTAGATTGCGGAGCGAGCTCTCATATGTGCTCACAGAAAAATGCATTTACTAGCTTTAGGATAGTAAGTGATGAACATGTAACATCACATTTCAAAACATTTGCATTTAGATACATATGTTATATGTCATAAAATTTATTATATGGTATAATTATATATCATTTATTGTTTTAGACATTAGTTTAAGTTATATAAAATACGAAATTGAATATGTAAAGAGATAGTTTTGGGATGTTATTTAGAGGAAAAATAATTTTAGTTAGTTGGAATATTTTAGTATTATTTGGAGTAGTTGTTTATTAGAATTAGTAAGGAATAAGTATGAGTATAGTAATGAGTATTGGAATTTATACTTAATTATATAATGAAGGGGTAAAATGGTAATTATATTAAGATTAGAAAGAGATAAGAAAAGATAAGAAGAGATTATGTTTCTCAAAAGAGAACGCAGACCTTGAAAGAGAAAAGAAGAGAGAAAGAAGAAGAAGAGGGATAAAGAGAAATCAAGAATCAAGAATGGTTTCAGTTTTGTATGGTGATTTTCATAGTGTTAGGATAGAATTTTGAGTTATGATACAAATAAGAGTTGTAGCTTTATATGTTAGGTGTAAAATTTGGGGATTTTTCAATAAGTGGATTTTGTTCTATAATTGATTTTATTCAAATTGTCTAGAGCAGAATTGTCATAGAAGCAGATTGGGATTCAAACTGATAGTGCGGTTTTTATACTAATTGTGAAATTCTGAAAGTTTGATATGTTGTACCCTCACTTGTCTAGTTTATTTGACAAAAAGAATGAGTTCAATCTAAGCTTTTTACGAAAAGTCATAGTTCTTTTACTAAGAGTTGCTCAGGTGAAAGGGGACAGATGCAAGGTCTGAAAGATTGATTCATTGAAACTAGTATATTGATTGAATGATTCCGAGATTTTACTATGTTATACCTATGTGTCTTAGAAAGAGAATGACTTTAGTTTCAGGTCATTTGGTTTAGTATTTTGAAAGTTATGTGTTTTTAAGTAGGTTAAGGTCATTAGAAGATCAGTTCTGAATTTTGCAGGGAAAAACTGATTTAGAGTGTGAAAGTAAAAATTCACTATAAATCATACATATGGTGGAAGATTCTAAAATTTTTATATGTTATATAATTATGAGTTAAGAGTTAAATGAAACTGAAATTAGAGTATTTGGATCAGTATTTAGAGAGATATGGATTTTAGAAGTTAGTAAGGTCATGAGAGTATAAAGTTCTAATTGTAGGATAATTATTAAGAAAAAAGAAAATATCCCTGGTATAAGAATATGATATAAGTTTGTATTCGTTTATAAGAGCTCAGAATATTGAAAGTGCAGTGGAGGAAGGTTCAGATTAGCTTGGTTAATTTGTGAGTATAAATATGAAATTAACTTGACATTGAATTTGTAAGTGAAATGTGTTGATGGTGTTAATGTGTGATTTTGAAATTGATATGAATTGATGATATGTGGTAATTGAATATACTTTGTATGAATTTATGATATGTGATATTCGAATATGTGTGATATGATAATTGATTTATAGTGAATTGTGAATTTGTATGTGTGTATATGTATTGGTGAATTATTTCGATGAAATGGAATGAGTTTCATACTTGATGAAATTGATATATGATTTTATATGATATATGTACTTGCATAATGATCAAAGGAAATGAAAAAGGAAAAGTTGTGACATACCTTCCAAAATATTGCAATACATGTTCTGTTTTACATGAACTGAAAGGTCATGTTCTATTTTACATTAACCGAAAGGTCATATTCTATTTCACATGAACTGAAAGGTCATGTTCTGTTATATGGACTGAAAGATCACCAAATTGTTTATAAGGCTGGACAGCAAATCAATTGTTATCTGTTATATGTTACATGTATCCCGGAGTAATAGTTTGGTTGGCAATTTCACAACAAATAATAAACGAATCATGCATTAATATACTAGTCTGAATATCCATTGAATGTGTAGATATGTAACTGTATGAAATTGTGAAAGTGTCAGTTCATTGAGTGTTTATATTCACTAAGCTTGCGACTCATTAAAATCGCTATATAATTTTTCAGTGTTTTGAAGCTGTAGATAAAATTTGTACTAGAAGCTCACTACCTGTAGACATCATGGACGAAAGGTTAGCTGGCTATGTTCCATTTCAAACTCTCTCTCCTCACTAGTATAAGTATATAGAATTGATAAATGTCGAGATGTGAGATTTAGTATATATGTTTATTGTTATATAGATGACTGATCACAAGTATTAGTATGATATATATATGTATAATAACTTTTGTTAATATAAGTTTTTTTTTAAAAATTATTACTAAGATTAGTATTATGTTCTTACAGTATAAGGTAAGGGTTGTTTTAGAACATGAGGTAATTTTGCCAGATGGGTCAATTAAAAAGATAACATGCCTTAGTGATGTTGTGTTAAGTGATAAAGTAGAATTGAAGAACATTTACGATGTATCGAATTTCAAGTATAATTTGATATATGTGGGTTAGTTAGAAAAAGATTCAAAAATGGAAGTGATTTTTAGCACTAATTAGTGCTATCTGCAAGACCAGAACTCTAAAGAGGTCTTTGCAATGGCTTGGATAACAAGAGGATTGTATCAACTTGACAAGAGTTCTTTCAGCAAGAAAATAAGTAAATTCACTAAATTAAATATGTTTAGTGCTTTTTGTGTAAATATTACTAATAAAAGTGACTTTGAAGATCAATTGCATATTAGATTAGGCCATGCCTCTTTTGATTCACTTAGCTATATAAGGCAATTAAATAAAATGCAATTCCAAACTTTGTGAAGTGTGTCCTTGTGCAAAACAACACAGAACAATTTTAATAGAAGACAAATTTCTAGAATTGGCAAATTATAGTTGTTACACTTAGATGTATGGGGTCCCTATGGGAATATGTCAATTACAGGTTCACGTTATTTCTTAATTGTGGTAGGTGTTTCAGCAGAGTTACTTGGATTATCATGTTTAGTAGTAAAGTAGGAGTGTCATAAGTTATAACAATTTTTCTAAGATGGTAAAAACACAATATGAAGCAAGAGTAAAGGTGACAAGGAGCGACAATGGTATTGACTTTGTAAATAGGACTTGCAGGGAAATTTTCCATATTAGAGGAATAGTCCACCAAAAGTCATATCATTACACACCCTAACAAAATGGAGTGAATTATAGGCATCTACTTGAAATAACCATGGCAATTATATTTCAAACAAGAATTCCCATTCAAAGAAGGGGAGGGATAATTTTGATGTCATCAGCAATCATCAATGTGTTACCTACAAAGTTACTAAGCTACAAGAGCCAAATGGAGGTGTTTTCAGGAAAAATTCCAAATTATAGTATAGTTAATGCTTTTGGATCATTGCGTTTTCCCAAAATACTCACACATCAGCATAAGTTTACCCCCAAATCCCATAGAGGTGTTTTTCTAGGATTCACCATAGGATTTAAAGGCTACAAAGTTTTTGACTTATGGTTTCTTTAGTATTGTTTTTCAAGATGTTATCCAAATAAGTTTCTCTCACAAAAATTTTATAGAACTATATATTTTGGCTTTAAACAACATATTTTGGTCCTTTATACTATTTAGTTTGGAACTTTTTGACTTATTTTTTCCAAAATCAACTCTGCCGCTTATAGGATAACCTTAAAATAGAGCTTTTAAAAAAGCAGCTAGGGAAAGCACAACCAAACTGACCGTTAGAGATAAAATAAGATCATTAAAAGAAGATAAGTTAATTTTTTTAGGATCAATTTCCTTTTAACAAAAGGAAAGATTGATGATGAAGTTTAGAATGATTTAGTTGAAGAATAGAATATACAGTAGTTTGTTCATACAATAAGTGAAAGATCTGTAAACAAACCACACTAGTTGAAAGATTCCATCTTCAGTTCAATAAAAAAATTGAATGACGAGGAGTTACATAAATACTTTAGTTTTTTTTTATCTCAAGCAATGCAAGTTAAAGAATCACAAAACTACGATGAAATTAAGAATAATCCATACTAGGTTAAGGTAATACATAGTGAATTAAAAAGCCTTATGATATAATCAGACATTTCATATCACTACTTTGCCACCATACAAGAAAGTAATAGAATCTAAATGGCTTCATATAATTAACTATAAATTAGATGGAACTATTGACAGATATAAGGTCAGGCTCATGGAAAAGGGCTTCAATCAGGTGTAAGGGATTTACTATTTTGAGTCTTTCAATCTAATGGCAAAAACTATAACTGTGAGAATGATGTTCTTTATCATGCAGCAAAATAATGGCCTATGCATCAAATTGATGTCAATAACACATATCTACATGAGCATATAAATGAGTAATTGTATATGACAACTCCACAAGGATACACAAGAGCTAAACAAGGCTAAGTCTACAAGCTTATTAAGTCACTTTATGCTCTTAAACAAACTAAAAGACAATGACACACTAAAATAACCATTAAATTGCTGGATTTTAGATTCATTAAATCGAAGAATGATTATCATCTCTTTACAAAATCATTGGGGAGTGATTACACTACATTACTACTGTATGTGGATGATATATTGATTATGGACCTTAACAAAATCAAATCTAGCAATTTAAATTTTTCTTCATTCCTTTTTTACAATCAAAGACATGGGGAAGCTAGATATTTATGGCATAGATGGAGCTTTCTTATCGCAGGCTAAGTATATTGCAAACTTAGTGGAGGATGCAGAATTGCAACAATGTATAGTTGCTACAAGTCCTATTGAAATTGGTAATGACTTAAACAAAGAGTAAACACTTGTTTCAGATCTTGAAAAGTATAGAAGATTGTTTGGGACTTTTCCTACTTAAACTTAACAAGGCTAAATCTTTCTTTTTGTACTCAAAAATTAAGTCAACATATGTGGGTTCCATGTATTCATCATTACCAGGCAGGTTTGCATCTCTTTATATACCTAAAATAGGGGTCAGACTTTGGCCTCTACTATAGCTCACAAAGCCATCCTCAGCTACATGGTTTTTGTGTCTCTAATTTGGGTGCTTCACTATAACTAGAATCTCTATCACAAGATACTGTTTGTTTCTTGGCGCAAAGCTTAATCTCATGGAGAACTAAGAAGAACTCTATAATGAGTAGAAGTTCTACAGAAGAAAAATACAGAAATATGGCTACTTCTTGTTGTGAGCTAAGATGGATTTCCTACTTATTAGAAGATCTTTAGGACCTTGTTACATTACTGTTGAGTCTAATTTTGATGATTACAACAAGTTGATGAGATAGACAAAGCACCGATAATATATAAGATAAATTAATACAAATACTTTATTGTGTTAATTAATATCGAAATATATTTATTGAAGAAGAAGCTACAATGTGAAGAATGGAAGACTGAATTAAATATCAAATTACTTCAAGTTGGTTGGACATCAGACAAGCCGATGTGACATAAAAAAAGGTAGATGTGATACATAGCCAATCAATGTGACATGCAAATATTATTTTTAAATCTTTATGATGTGATATATCAAGATTTGATGTGACATTCAAAATCTGAAAGATATAAAAAACTGATGTAAAATCTTTGTAATGTGACATGTATCATATTTTCCAAATCTGATAAAGATTTCTAAAATCTTGATGATATGACATGTTAAGATTTGATGTGATATTCAGATTCTACAAGATATCAAAAAACTAATACGAAATCTTTGTTATGTGATATGGAGAACATATTCACGAAAAAAATTTGCGGATATCCTATAAGATCTAAGTGATGTGTCAACAAGAAGATTTTTTCATCTTCAACATTCAAAAGATTCAAAAAGATTTGATATCTTAATGATGTGACAACTCCGCATATTTAAAGTGACATAAAGCTAGCTAACATGACATTTAACATGGCGATTTGATAAGTGACGAGATAACTCATTAGATAATTTCAAAATCTCCAAAGGCTATAATTCATTTTCAAATTGTCCAACAGCAATTCTCTCCTATAACTTGTATATATAAGGAGATAGATCAAACCTGAAGACTTGGGAGACTTAAGAGATATATTCTATTCAAAGCTTTGAGTTATCAGTCTTCCAACAATTCTTCAACGTTTGAAAAGGAGAGAAAAGGTTTCTCTTGTGTTCTTTGATTAAATATTCATTTAGAAATAATTGTAAAAAGTTTTGTAGTTGAGCCCGGAAAAACAACAAGTAAAGGTTTTGATGATTGATCCCGGAAAAACTATTGGTTAAATTTCAAGCCCGGAAAAGGATTGTAAGATTTGATACTTGAACCCGTAAAAAGTATCATCAAGCTTGTTTTTTGCCCGTGTAAAAATAGAAGATATTGGAAAATCTCAAGTCAGTTGACATGGGGAATGGACTAGGATAAGGGGTTGCCGAACTAGGATAAATCCACTGCGTCTCAATCTCTCTAACTTTACTCTTTAATTACTTGCAATTTACTTATATGCATTTACTTTATTGCAATTGATTTATTCTTGAGACTGAGTTTAAAATATTTTCAAAACCAAAAAAATATTTTAATTAAGGTTTTTAATAAGTACTATTCACCCCCTCTCTAGCACTTATCCTAGCTTATTGGGACCAACAATTGGTATCAGAGTCTAACTCTGTATAGAAAGAGTTAAATCTTTTGAGTGATCCATAATGGCTAGTACGTCTAGTTTTCAAAATGGTTTTTTTGCAGAGGTTTAATCCTAACATAGACCTCCCCTGTTTACTAGTGAGAATTATAATTACTAGAAAAGTAAAATGACTTAATTTTTGAAAAAATGATATGCAAATATGGAATACTATTAAAAGGGGACCTTCAATTCTTACAAAATTTGTTAGTGGAAAAACTGTTTTGAAGGAAGAAGATGAGTTTGATGGTGCTGATTAGAATAAATTGTCTTTAAATGTCAAAGCTATTAATCTTCTACAAAGTGCTTTAAACTTTGATGAGTTTAATCGTGTTTCAAGATGTACAATAACAAAGTAAATCTGGGATAAACTCGAGATAACTCATGAAGGAACAAAACAAGTCAAAGAATGCAAAATCAATCTCCTAATCACTAAATACAAGATGTTCAAGGTTGAGCCAAAGGAGACCATATATCAAATCAACACCATGTTCATACTCAGTGTGAATAAACTCAAGTATCTTGGTAAACATTACACAGATGAAGACTTAATTAGGAAACTAATTAGAACAATACCAAGTTCTTGGGATGCTAAGCTCACTGCCATTGAAGAATATAAAGATTTGAGCACTTACTCTTATGATGAATCTATCAGATCATTACTTACTTATGAAATGAAGATAAATTTCACTACTGATAGAGAGCAAGCCAATAAGAAATTTGTAGCTCTCAAAACTGAAGAGAATGAGAGTGACGATGAAGCTCTTCTCGTCCGACAATTCATAATATTTCTGAAAAACAAAAAGGATAAGAAATCCTTAAAAAATCTATAAAAAAGGATGAAAGAAATTATGAAAAATTAAAAGATGATATCATATGCTATGAATGCAACAAAGAAGGTCATTACAAGTTCGAATGTCCCAATCTCAAAAGGATAAACAAGAAAAAAGTATTGGTAGCAACTTGGAGTGATGATGACGATTTGAGCTTTGATGATTAATCTAAAAAAGCACAAGTTTGCTTCATGGTCGACAATGAAGGAGAAAGTTCATCACAACCATAACAAGAAGAAAATGAAGATGAGGTAATCCTACAAGCTTTATCTCATAAAGATCTTATTAAAGCTTATTTTGAATTATATTATAGTCATAAAGGTTTACTTGAGAAACAAAATAATTTTAAAAATGAGTTTTTAAGAAGGGATGAAGAGAAGCTTGAGTTGTTCAATAAAATCAAATTTCTTGAAGCAAAAAATGTTGAATTAGTTCAAAAGATTTCTATTTTAGAGAAAATGAATGATATGCTAAATTCAACACTCACCAAATTTACCGATGGTGAAAAAATGTTGAAAGTTGATTGGAGATCAACGAAAAGTAAATGATAGGATTGGAATTGGTTTTCATGAAAGTTCTTCATCTATGCAAAATGAAGAATATAATCTTGTATCTTCTCCTTCTTTGTCAAAATCAATTATTTCACAAAAATCAAGTTTTGTTCAAATGAGCAAAGGGAAAGAAAAAGTTTATGATTATAAACCCAACTCATGCCATTGTTTGAAAAATAGAAAGAAAACACATTGATTTTCATCCTCAAAGGTTTGCACTTCCAAAATAAAATCATCACATCCTTCTTGTCATGGGTCAAAACACAAATCATATTTTGACCAAAAATATTTTTATCTTAAAAATATTACTTGCCATTATTGTAACCATTTCAGACATGGTATAAAAGAGTGCACGTTTTGTAGAGGTCTCTATAAAGGAAAATTTATGTGGATTAGGAATCAAATGCCACTAACCTCAAAGGACTCAATATAAGTTGGGTAACTAAATCTACATGATTTATTTTGTAGGAATGTGTAAAGAACACCCTTGGAGATTCAAAATGGTTCATTAATAGTGGTTATTCTAGACATATGACTGGAGATGGAAGATATTTCACTTCCTTAAGGTAAGTAAAAGGAAGACCTATAAAGTTTAGTAATAAAAAGGAAGGTCAAATCATCGGGAGAGGAAAGATTGGAGATAATCCATGCATTGATGAAGTGTCTTTGGTAGATGGACTGAAATACAATCTTCTTAGTGTAAGCCTATGCGACAAAGGTAAAAAGGTAACCTTTAGTTCCAAGAAATGTGAAATTATTGATATTGCTACTAGTAAGGTCTTACTTGAACTTCCGAGAGTCAATAATATTTATATTTTGAACTCAACTGATCTTACTAAAGATGTTTGTTTGATTTCACAAAATGAGGAAAGTTGGCTTTGTCATAGTAGATTAGGACATGCAAGCATGCATTTGATTTCAAAACTATCAAGAAAGATCTTGTTATTGGTTTACCAAAAATCATTTTTGATAAAACTCATATTTGTGATGCATTTCAAAAGGGAAAGCAAACTAGAAGTTCTTTTAAAACTAAAGAGTTTATTTCTACCTCAAGACCATTAGAATTACTACATTTAGAATTACTTTATCTTGTTCAACCATCTAGTCTCAGAGGTATGAAGTATGCGTTTGTCATTGTTGATGATTTTTCTCGTTTTACTTGGACATTATTTTTGAGTCAAAAAGATGAAGGGCCTGTTTAGTTGTGGAAAAATATGATTGTTTTCCAAAAAATATTTCTAAGAAAAGTAGAAAACAGAGTTTAATGTTTAGTTAAAAAAATTTTCTAATCTAGAAATTGGAAATGGGTTTTCCCGGTTTTTCAAATTACAATAGAACTTTAGAAACCTAATATTAGTAGTTTTCCATTTGGAAACAAACAGACGTACGTAACTATAATCACGTCAATGTTCAATCAAACGGTTGCTATTTTACAACCATTTTTCTTTTTCATTGTTGTTTTTATTATGTGAGTTCTTCCATTTATGATTTATTGAATTTATGGTTCCCCCTCTTTATTTTGTGCTACTTTTTTTTGCCGAATCTCCACTTAAAATCAAAATATAATTTATTCAATTCTCTTTTCTTTCTTTTCATCTGAATTCTTTTCTTTTAACGCTAATATATAATTTAGGCTTTGTATTCAAGTAGAGCTCCATTTTCGGCTGTTTTCAAATTCATAGTATATGAACTCAAAGTCCCTCCCCAAAGCAGTGTTATCATCACAAATAATATACCTTTTCTTTTATTTGTTAGACGTATACAGAGTTGTTTTCTTAGGTAGATTTTTATCAAGAGAAGCAGTGCAGTTGTAATAATTATATATTAAATATGAATTAATAAAATTAGATAATAAGAAAACTGAAAACTAGAAAATGAAAAACTAGAAAAACGAACATGTTGTCTATTTTCCAATTTTCTATTTGGAAAACTGGAAAAACTTGGAAATGAAAAGAAAATTCAGAAATGAAAATGAAAACAGTTTTCTACAACTAAACAAATCCGAAGCTTTTGAGAAATTTTCTATTTTATGTAAAAAGCTTCAAAATTTTAAAAACACTTCTATTATTTCTTTTAGAAGTGACCATGAAAAAGAATTTGAAAATTATCTTTTTGAAAAGTTTTGCAATGCACATGGTATCTCTCATATTTTCCCTGCACCAAGAACTCCATAGCAAAATGGTGTTGTCAAAGGAAAAATAGAACTCTCATAGAGATGACAAGAACCATGTTACATGAAAACAATTTGCCAAAATATTTTTGGGCTGAAGTTATGAACACTACATGTTATATTATATACCGAGCTTTCATAAGACCCACTTTGAAGAAAACCCCATATGACTGTGGAATGGTAGAAAACCAAATATTAGTTATTTTCATTCATTTGGGTGTAAATGCTTTATTTTTAACAATAAAGAACATCTTAGCAAATTTGACTCAAAATCCTATAAAGGAATTTTTCTTGGCTATTCATCGCATAGTAGAGCATATAGACTCTTTAATAGAAGAACTCTTACAATAGAAGAGTCCATAAATATTATTTTTTAAGAAACAAACAAAATCCCAAAAAAGAATCTGAGGATACTCTTGAGATTCTTAACTCACAAGTTAATAGTTTGGAACAAAAATCTATCTCCGTAGAAGAAAAGGACTCATGCAATCAAATTGAGCAAAATGCTCAAGAACTACATATACAAGAAACTCAACATGATAATCTACCTAAGGAGTTTAGATATCACAAGTATCATCCTAAAGATGCTATTATGGATAATCCTTCGGAGAAGAAGATGACAATAGCACAATTAAGAGAATACTTTGGAAATATTGCTTTATTTCTGAATTAGAACCAAAAAGGTATTAGATCAATTTAAAAGAAATAATGTTCGGGAATTTGTTCCAAAACCTAATAGTCAATCATTGTTGGACCTTAAACTAGATTCTTTACAACAGTAAAGGGGGGTGAATGCAGTTCTTGATTACTTTATAATTTTATAAAAGAGTTTTAACCAAGAATAGTTTTAGATGCGTGCTGAGTTAAAGGATGCTGAGCGGGGTCTAAAAATGTATAAACATCTTAGCTTTGCTGGCACAGTTGATAAGTGTATAATTACACTTATTATCTTGATATTTTTACTTATAAAACAATGTGGTTTAGAGTCACTTTATACTTCAAATAAAAGATTTCACGTGGTATGTAGTTTTTTACGCAAGTGTAGAAACTAGGTGAATCTTGGGTGTGAAATGATCAAAGATGGAATTCTATGCACAAAAGAGTGAAAAAGGTGCAAAAACATGTGTGGAATGCAAGGAATTGGCTTAGGATCGAAGTTGTCAAAGATCGGTAAAGAAGAATCATGAAGAAAAGCATAAGTCACGATCGTGATTCCTACTCGCGATTGGCCAAATCACGCTCACGACTATCTATCACGATTGCAACATATCATTCTTCACAGACATTCAGTTACCAACTTACATTCACTATCGCGATATGTAAGTCATGCTCGCGAATCGTGACGAGTTTGATCAACTATTCACAACTTCCAACTGCCGGATAGAAATGATCAACTGCCATCAACTGTCAGGCGAAGAAATGCCTTTTGGAGATAACGCAACCACGAAAAGGTGCGTATCAATAGAAGATAAGGATGAAATCTTGCAGCCAATCACATTGAAGATGATGCAACCTGTGAGCACATGAATTTATTCCAGCTCACGCGTTCAATGATGATGACTTTTCAGGATATTTATCCTCGAATCACATGATTTTTTACCGTCCGACGATCTTCAAATGGGAGTTCTCCTAGTCAAAAATAATGTTTGGGACCCTAAATAAATATTTAAAGGTTTACAATATTTTTTTAGGGTCCAAAATAATTTAATTAGATTATTTGGAAATATATAAACTTATATATATATATATATATATATATATATATATATATATATATATAATATTTTAAAATTTTAAAATTAAATTAAATTAAATTAAATAAATTTTAAAAAATTATATATATAAAAAAAGAGAGTGGCCCAAAGAATTTGGACCTCCTTCGCTGACTCAACGAGGGCCACCCCTCGCTGAATTCCTCAGCGAGCTGAGGAGTTTAAGCGAGGGCCTCGCTGGAGAGTCCAACGAGGTTGCTGGACACTCCAGTGAGCTTGCCGAAGAGTTCAGCGAGCTTGCTGAACTCTTCGACAATCCTGGTTTAGTCCGTCCCAATCTTCTATAAATTCGTGATTTTTTTGAATTGAAGGGGGCTCGAAATTTCAGAGAAAAATTCTTCTTTTCAGAACAAAAATCACTGAAAAATACTACATATATTTTCTTTTCTTCTAATATTTTCTTGGATCCAAAACACATTTGGATCCCAAATTTCTTCATCTTAAAATCAAATTTCTTCAAATATCCTTAGATATTCTCGGGTCTAAAATAAATTTCGAACTCGAGTCTGATTATCTTTCGGATAAATAAACACTTATTTTTCAATTAAACTAAAACGAATGAGGAACGCTTCAGGGGATCAAACGGATACGCCAAAGTGGATTCATGCCAAAAGGGTAAAAGCCTCTGAGTTCCTAGAGCTGCTTATTTTGTGCTCTTTGATTTTTTTTCTTAATTTCTTTTACATGTGGACCTAGGAATTATTTCATTTATTGTTATTGTAAATGTTGTAATTCTCTTCTTCATCTTTTTTTTCTTTTTAATTTTTATGTTAGAATACCACAACGAAGGGGATTAAAATTATTCCCAGATAACAGACCTCACCTTATGCCATGCGATCATTTTCAATAATAAAATTAACCAACATACGTGTAAATAAAAAGGAACCAATTTTTTTTTTAAATTAACACCTTTAAAACTTTCAATGTTTTAATTAGGCCACACGAGCCTCGATAAAATCAAATCGAACATATGTGATATACCCTGTGCTGACCCTTGTGGATGCAGGTTAGATGTATGTTTAGGATTTTATTTTTCTTTTGGGTATTGCACATATTTTTGAGGAAATGTAATTAATAGGTTAGCGGGCGGTTGCATCCTCCAATTTTTGGAAACCTTGTAACCTTTACTTTCCGCATTTATTTACTGCCTTGTAAATGGTTTATTATTCCACTTTGTGGATGATTTATTATTTTGCAATACATGAATCATGCATATAAAGTCTAAAAACGATCTAAGCGCGAATATGCGTAACTAAGAAAATATGGTTTTCTGTAGATGTAATAGAATGTGATCACATAAGAAATAAGCAACGTATCCCGAACCCGAATCTCTGTGTCTTAGTGGGCCATCCCCCTGATGTTAAGCCTCACAGGAATCTAATTCCTAGAAAGAGCTAATCTAGGTGGCGACTCAACACTAAGAGACAGCGGATTCGGGTTTAAACAGATCTAAAAATGTTTTCGCTCTCTCTTTCACCCCTTTTTTTCCTGGGTCCCCGACCTAGTGCACTTTTTCAAACACCTCGGTAGACCGCACCTCTCATCTCCACGCGCTCTCAGCCCACCGCTCTATGTCACCCTCTCACAGTGGCGACTCCCTGGGGATTTTTCTAAAAACTTGTCTTTCAAAGATTTTAGATTTTGGATAAGTGCTGAAAATTATTAATCACATCATTCCATTTTCTCTTAATTATGACATATTCATAATTTCACATTGCAATAGAGGGGATTAGCCGTAAGTTTAAGGTACCCAATTACTACAAAGCTTTCTCTTGTACTAATCAGCCTCCCTGAGAAAAGATAGTACTTGAGCGAGTGGAGCACTTGTTGCCATTTCGCATGTACCTCCCTCGTTAGAGGCTTGGAGAGTATTTTAGCGCAACAAGAACCTTCTACATCAACAACCCATTTACAAACCTCATGTAAATAAGCCATAGGCATTTTTCCTAGGGTGTTACCCAACACG
>CATIWQ010091458.1:0-25016 GCA_949673415.1 Euphorbia schlechtendalii | reverse complement strand
TGAGCAACAATTAAAAAAATAAAGAAGGATAAAGGAATTTCAATTACATTAAGGAATTGCTGCATTTCAGCTGAATTGAGAGAAGATGGATCCATATTTCTGGTTCGGTTGTGTAAAACCCTTTGCCTTCAAATTCAACCTAAAACCCTAACCAAGAATTTGCTCTTTGTGTGGCTTAACTCCCAAATAAAAGCTAGCGGTCGGGTTGGCTAATTGGATCCATTTACTTTGAAACTTGTTCAATGGGCCAAATTAATTGAGCTCAAATTCGTTGACCTTTTATAATGGAATTTATACATAAAAATAAAAATCATTTTTTACATAAATAATTTCTTTTATATCAAGTATCAACTAATTTACCCTAAAAAAATTATTATCTCTTGTTTCACTTTTACTAAGTTAAAAAACATCGTTTTAAGATCCATCTTCAATCTTATTAGAGAAATTTTGATTCAGATTCTTAAACTGTATAGAAAACATGAAAATTGTGAAATTGCAAATCAAAACGCATCACCCAAAAAAGAACCATACAGTAGTCCAAATCAATACAAAATACATATAAAAAATGTTCTCCTGAATTTTTTTCTCTTGGTTTACCCTTACTTCTCTACTTATTTGATATCTATGTTTGTTTATCTATCTTTCAGTGCCAACAGAAAATAAAAAATTAAATTAAACTTAACAATATGATAACATAATTCACCAAGATTCATGCTTGCTTTCTCCTTTTTTTCCTTAAGGCTTTCAAAGAAGGAAAAGGAAAAGGAAGAAAAGAAGGGTGGTTAGAATAATGTGTGAAGCACTATAAAACGAAAGAAGAGCAAGCAAATACTAGTTATTAACTTTCTTATGCATTAAGGTTCAACTTTATGCATAATCTAATTCTGATGTTTAAATTTCTTTAGTATTGGTCAATTTTGACAAATTTTGGAAACTGAGTTTTTTTAGGAACCATGAGAGACAACTTTTAAAACCTTCTGGCTTCAGTTTTCACTTTTCAAGCACCTGTTTACTTATAATATTGTAATCATTTTATCTTGTTTTAAAGATATATCCCCGAGGTTGAGATATAGATTATTCAATCCATTTTTCGGGAATAAGCTATCTTAATCTACATCCTCATGAAAAAAATACTAGGAAGAGGGTTTTCCGATGGAGATCCTTTTACTTTTCCAATATATTATACTTCAAATACCATATCAAATATTATGAAGAAATAGCACGACCATTTTAGATTTATTTTATTAGTATTATAATTAGACTAGTTAATTGTAAAACAAATTCGGAAACTCCGTGAACTAAAAAGATATATATCCAAATTTATATCACCTCTAGTCTTCAATATAAGATTATCATGTTTTCACTTTGCAGTAAATTTCAAATGATTATTTGTCAGAATATCAGGGAACGCTCGATATTTACATGGAAATCCTTGCCCTTTTTACATCTCTCTAAAGCTGAGAAATTATCTTAATTTGTAACCCATTTAACGTTATTAAGATATAGATTATTTGTGTGCTTTGTATGTACATAATTTACTATATTTACATATATACTCCCAAAAAAAAGAATATGGTAATTGAAGTGAAATTAGTAAAATTAAAAAGGTAATGAGATGCCCATGTTTGGCCCCAAGGAAACTGTATGTGAAAGGTTTTTCATACAATTATAGAAAGAGATACAAATAAAAAGTAAAAAGAAAAGGAAATTGTTGTTGTTGTTGTCTGAAGCAATGACTTGATAGACTGATTGTATAATTTACTAATTAATGAGATGGATCCCAATCAGAAAATTAAAGCAACATCTTCGCAATGAAGAAAAGTAGAAAAATCCATTATGGTCTATTTCTTTGACTTTTAGTTTCTTTTTTCAGGATTCTTCGATCATCACCTCAAAAGCAGGGTTTTTTTATGGTCTTTAATTTTTCTTCAAATACCCGATTCAACTTTTATTTCAAACTGAAGAATAGATGTTTGAGAATTTGTTTGATTGTTGTCTTTTGTTTTAATGTTACGATTATGTTATGTTATTTTAGAGATAAAATGTTTTCAGCAACAATAATCATACCACAATATTAATACTAAACCAGCCCTACTTAACTCTTTCAAAATCGCTTTTTTAAAAATCTTAACCTAAGTTTGCCTAGGCCCTGCCTCGGCGCTATTTTGAGGGTCGACGTCCGACTACACCTAACGCTTAATCCCTGTCAACTAGCGTCTAAGTCCTGTCTAGGCCCCCATTAATCCCCACCTAAGCTTCTAGAGGCTCTGGCCGCCCGACTAACGCTTTTGAAAACAAATTCTATAATAGGAAATATTAGAGTGCCATATATAGATTATCTTAAATTTGACCAACGTTGGAAAAGTGAATTTATGGTTGTTCAGCTTAAAAATTCAAATATCTGATTCATAATATTCAAAAAAAAAAAAAAGTGCTTTAATGCACACACTTGTAACAATAATAAAATCTACAAAGCGATCATTCATAGACCTAATATATCAGTTGCCTCTCAAGTTGGCAAGAAAAGTCACTTGTCATTCTAATGTTTCAATTGTTACACATAACACTCTCAAGTTTTCAAAAACGTGCAACATAATCCCCAAAATGGAATTGGCCACTCTCAAGTAGGGTGAGTGTGTGATACAGTGGCACTGATTTATCAACTTGGAAGTGTGATGTGTAGCAAGGAAACAACTGGAACGATACATGATTTTTTCTGTCAACTTTGAAAGGCAACCTAATGTATTGGGTCTCATTTACATGAGAAGCATAATCACGTATCATATATGCAAAATAAAACAAAGGAATTTTTAAAAAAAACTTACGCAAAAAATACGAGTTTTATGCATTTTGCAGAAAACCACATTGCATATAAATTAGAGTTGGTTTGTACAAAGTATTACGATCAAATAAAAATTTCATAATTAAGGCTTGTCTAATTATGCATGGTGCCCAATAATTCCTGAATAATTATTTATTTAAGATTCCTCAATGACAAGCATTAAAGAAAGAGTGTATTGTAGTCAAAATAAAGTTGACTTTCTTTATTTCTTTTGGTGTAAACCACATAAAATTCCATCCTGATATATATTATTTGAGTCTAGTTAAAGTTGAATTTCTTTACCGTTCTTTCTTTTGTGTATATGTATGATCTTATTTGAAAATTAATTTTCGTATTCTTCTTTTAGTGAAATGGATATAAGCAATCTCACGGACATCTCAACTAGGTTGAAATATTAAGTAGAAAATTTATTTTCTTATTAAAAGTTAAAGACTTTTAGTTTGTAATTTGATATATTCAAATTTTTGAAACCACTAAAGGACTGCTTGTGTATATTTGTATTTTCTAAATAAAACTAATTCAGAAAACTGAATAAGTTATATAGAAAGAGTAAATTAATGAGATTGCATAGATGACTCATGTGTATTACTTTAGAATTTAAATTTGAAGAGTAGCTTCAGCATTTTGACGCTGTTGGGTGGAGATTGGAAATATCGGACTCCAACTTTTGATACAAAATTTACTTAATTTGTTGTGATTCTTCCAATATAAACAATCATCTATCCTTAGACAAAAAAAAAAAAAAAAAACAATTATCCATCCAATTCATTGTATCAAAATCTAGATTCACGTAAAAATATATAATATATCAAGTCATTTAACATAGAAAAGTAAACAATAAACATCACTACAAATTGCAACATATGAGTCGATAAAACCTAAAATGTATGGTAATATAGCTTATCGATACAGATGTTAAAATTTGTATTAGAAATAAATTTATTAGTTTCATGCATGTAAACGATGTTAATTCGATAGTTGTAGTTGGATTAGCATCCATGTAATCCAAACTAATGATAAGCACAGCCACTTGCGTAGAAACGAGGAACGGTGTCTCCTTTTGTTTGAATCAATTAAATAGATAGATATATAAAAAACATTTTACTTATTGTTTATTGGGCCGTCTAATTTACGGATTTATTATTTTTTAAAGAAAAAAATTGCATGTCCACTGATTCTGTCTTCTGATCCTAGCCTGTATATAAACACAAGTCCAAGCCTCCATTTCTCCAATAGCAACCTACATTGCTTGTTTGGATACAGAAGCTAATGGATCATAACAAGTTTAACTTAATCAGGAATGGGATAACGAAATTGCCGCCTGGATTTAGGTTCCAACCAACAGACGAAGAGCTGGTTTTCGAGTATCTCAAACGGAAGATTCTTTCCTGGCAATTGCCTGCTTCAATTATCCCTGAAATAAATCTCTACAACTACGACCCTTGGGATCTTCCAGGTTAGTATAATTAATCAACTACTCGCCCATTAACTGTTGATCATTTGTATTATCAATTAAAATCAATTATTCAGGTGAAATGGAGAAAGAGAAGTACTTTTTCAGCAGCAAAGCAGCAAAGTATCGAAACGGCAATCGAATCAACAGATGCACACCTTCTGGATACTGGAAATCGACAGGATTGGACAGACAAATCGGAAGTCCGGACAAGGTTAACCAAGTTGTCGGGATGAAAAAGACTCTTGTTTTTTACACTAGAGGCGGGAATGGATATCCTCCTTCTTGTTCTAAAACTCAGTGGATAATGCATGAATACCGAATCGTCAGTTTTAACTCAACTAGCCAGAATTTTAGCAATTCCGAGGCCGAGAAGTGGGTTTTATGTCGGATTTTTCTGAAGAACAATAGAGAGAATGTGGAAGCAATTAAAGAGACGAAGATCTATGATTTTAGGGATTGTGAATTGTCTGTTTGTTCGTCTTCTTCAAGTACTATTACTGATGAGGTTACTTCCGTTGGAGAAGATGATGATGAACACGTTAGTCGCAATTTCTTTTCAACTTAGTAGGATCCCGATTTACATTTATAAGCAGCTTTATTAGCTTAATTAATTAATTTCTCCCCTTTAATTTATGTCATGTTATTGTGATTTAACAAATTGTATATTAGTAGTAATATATATTGATGGCTTTTATATTTCCAACAGTTTTTTTTTAATTTTGTTACAGTTTGCTGCAATTTCTGTTTTTACGTAGAATTTGGTTAACTAATCTTAAATAACTAGAAAACAAAAATTTCAACGGGATATCTAAAACGCGCTTGAAAATAGTACACCATTGTACAGAAAAATTTTCAACAGATTAAAGGTGCTTGAAAATAGTACACCATTGTACAGAAAAATTTATAATGATACTCTGTAGAAACATGCATATACCAAAACGGAAGTAAAAATGCTGGCAACCAAACAATAATGATTATCCGCAAATCAAAGGAGATGTTCGTTTTCTCCTCAAACGAAAAAATTATAAAGATCAAAAAATAGAAATGTGAAGTTGTGAGTTTGACACCTATATCATTTTCAGAATTCATGTTTATGAAAGAATATATATTATACGAGATATGGTTTTCAAAAAAAAAATATATATATATATATTATACGAGATATGAGGTTAGAAGTAAATTATATTCTCATTATCATTATCAAGAGATGTAAGCAATAATATTGCAATTATAGGTCAATTAGTTGTAGTACATGGTATCAAAGTTGGTTACATTTAGAGTTTGGGGTTCGAAATTTGACATGTTTTGTACATATGTACCAGTTTCAATGCTCAGGAAAATCCATGTTTGTGATTGTGTCAGTAAAGATATTTAATGCTATTAGTGCATATTATGATTTAGTCTTTTGAGCCAAATGATCTCATGGTGAAATTAAAATATCTAGGACTTAGAGTTATTTAAGCATTAATTGGTTAAACATTTGAGTTGGGTGACAATTAAATACGGTTTAGTTTTAAATGTTTATAAATATGTATTATTTTAGATTTCATAGGTTCAAGTTCATATTTTCATATGAGCTGAAGTGAAAAAAAAAATCATTATTATTGCAGGCATAATTGCACAAATTTTTTATAAAATGCAATAATTTAAATTAATTCAATTCAGTTTCGTAAAATTAAAAAATCAGGTTTTAATGCATATATATTTATATCAACTTTGTGAAAAGAAATTTCCTTTTAAGGCAAAGCAAAAGCAAGAGCCACAAATTAGAATAAGTTATTAGGAGCAAGAAGATGCAAAATGTGCACATGCTATTCACTCTGCTTCTTTTCTCCACTCCATCGTCAAAAGTTAATTTCTTTTTCCAAAAAAAATATAAATAATTTATAATCATGAAATCCTTTTGTTTTCTTGCGTTGGAGAAGCATTATGCATAATGTGGCCAAGGTTTCATCAAATATTTTACATTTTTTAATGCCTTTTTTTCTTGCAATTGAAGACTGAATTAAGTTTTATTTAGGACTAACTTTTAGTGAAAGTTTAGTTGAATCGGTTCAACTTCTAGTTATGAATGAAGAACTCGTTAATTCGAACCATGATGTATCAAAAACAAACTTTTACTGTTTATTTGTATTTTTTTCAGAGTACCTAAGGACCTATAAAAGGGTAAGCACCATGCTATTTCTGCCAAATTATAGAGAATTTGTTGTAGCTAATAAAAAATGGATGACTTTTACATTAAAAATGCAAGCTTTTCGTGCAAAACCCCAATCAACTGAGGCTTCTTTCAGTCGTTGTCCTATAAGAAAATCAATAATAAAAATTCATATTATATTGCTACTTTATTTTTAGGTAGATTCTATGAGATTTCGTCCAAAACAAAATCTTCGTTACTTTACCTCTTATCACCCATGAATCAATGATGTAAGGTTTGATTCAATACGGATAAGAGGGAAAGTAAGATGTACTTAGAAATAAAATCATCAATACTTTAAATTTGGTATGCATACAAACAAGTAAACAATCTCGTCTTTTAAAATTAAAATTTTTTAAATAAGACTGGCCAGTAAACTTTTAAAAAACGATTTTGAATCTGCAATACCGATTTTAAAAATTCACAAATATGGCCTTCCGTTAAACTTAAAAAACGATTTTAAATCTTCAATACCAAGAATGGAAAATGAAAAAGCTAACATAATCTCGATAAACAACAAGGGAAAAAGTGTGGCTGCTGGGATTCGAGCCCAGGTCTCCACGGCCACAACGTGGAATTCTTACCACTAAACTACAGCCACTTTAATTAAAGTAATGACAAAAATTATATATATAAATACTTTAAATCAGGTTTTACACACATATATTACTAAACCTATTAAAAAAACACCATAAAAAACTTTTATAAGAATTTTTTTTTAAAGTGTTAATTTTCGTAGTGTGAAAATTTTTGTTACAACAAAATATATTTATAATTATAAAATTATAATTGAATTAGTAATGTGAAAATTAATCTAATAGGTAAGATTTTTTTATAGGGTAAATTTAAAAAAAGTACCATGAGATTTCACTCATTTACAAAACGGGTCTGAAGAATTTATTTTTACAAAAAGGGGTTTGTTGTTTCAAAAATTTGCAAAAGAGAATCCGTGGTTTCAAAATAGTGGTGTTATATTGAATATTTGAAATAATTTAACATACTAATAGTTAAACCTTATTATTTAGAATTATACTTCATGATTTGAGTAAATTTCGGAAATATTTTTTATTTTTTATGATTTTTTAAAGTTCATTATAATAATTTAATTAAAAAAATATCTAGAATATTCAAAAAAATTACAAAATTTATCAATGATGTGTATTGTATATTTATGAACCATCTCACAAAAATTCAGATAAAAACGAATAAGATTACCCATTTTTATGATATAATTTATTAATGAGAAACCTCTATTTGCAAATTTTTCAAACACAACAGACTCTTTTTTGCAAAAATAAATTTCTCAAACCCTGTTTTGTAAATAAATGAAATCACATTCTACTTTTTTTTGAAGTTTACCCTTTCTTATAATAACATTGTCTAGAAAGCTCTAAAGTCAAAATGAGTCATAGCAATTGTTTGAATACAAGCTTCTTCTTTTTTCCATATCTTTCGAGTGGTTCAATTTTTGGTAATTTTTAGTTTTTTCAGTTTCAAAAAAATTATTATTTTATTTAACATTTCATATTTTTAATCATTTTCAAATAACAATGCCATAGGTAGGGATGGTAACGGATCCCGGACCCGGTCCGGATCCGTGGATCCGGATCCGTTTTTTAGAGTCCGGATCTCGATTTTATGGACCCGTCGGATCCGGGTCCGGATCCGGGTCCGAGTCCAGGAAACGGGTCCGGGTCTGGGTAATGAAACCCGGATCCGTATTTAAATATTAATTGTATATTTTTATTTATTATTTACCCCGAAAATATTAGATAATTAATATTATTTGATATCCACGTAAATTCAATTGCATGAACATAATTAAATGAGTATGTAAACTATTTAAAATAAGGTGAAAAGTACAAGTATGGAAGCTGAAACTAAAAATTTGATGTTAATTATATGGACCCGTTTTGGACCCGGATCCGTCGGATCTGGATCTGGATCCGTAAATTATGGACCCGCCGGATCCGGGTCCAATATATGAAAACGGATCCGGGCCGGGTCCAAGCCAGACCCGGCCCGGATCCGGCCCGTTGCCATCCTTAGTCACTCACCCTATCTTTCGGCATATTTGGTATAAAGCTGGCGCTGTATGCAGAGGTGGAGGTACATGGTGGCGGGTGTGGGCGGCCGCACACACTCGGCGCCAAAAATAATAACCCCACCCCCAATATTTCCAATCTCGTCGCCGCCCTGCCTGGATTGTTGAGCTTGAAGGAAACCAACAGAAGGTGACCGGAGATCGCAGCTGCTGCTTCTTTAACTCCAATGTTAACCTGGATTCCAGGTTAACTCCAAACAACCACTGCTTCTTTATCTCTAGTGCTAGATCAATGTCCGGTGTGGTGAGATGCACATGGGTTCGTCGAATTGATCAACACAGAAAAGAAAACAAGAAATTACAGATGCAAAAGAAAAGAAAGAGTGAATGAGTGGGATAGTGATTGACATGAGCAAATAAAGTGGTAGGGTTGAGTTAATTTGGGTTAAGATTTCTTATTTAGGCATTTTGAAATTTTATTTAAAATTAAATTAGGTTTTCTCAACTTTACTGTAAAGTTTGGGTTAATACAAATGGGCTTATGTCTGAAATTATTATTGTCATTGATAAAATAGAAAGCCTAAAGTTTACCTGTACATCTCCCTTTAGGCCTCTACCAGTCATAATGTATTTTACTAATTAACTTTCGAAATTGTATATAGTAGTAATTTTTGCGTATCTCTTTACCCGTATTCAAAACCAGGACAGTGTCTCAATATCCTAAATTTTTTAAAACGACATAGCTGACACCCGGATCCATACCCGTATCCGATACTCGTACCCGAGTCTAGGTAACATAGGCCACTGCTTCTTTAACTCCAATATTAACCTGGATTCCAGGCTAACTCCATTTTCTCTATGTTATCAAAAAAAATTTGGTTGGGATTTTTTTTTTAAAATTGCCATACTCTCGTACAGTTCTAGCTCCGCCACTGGCGGTATGTATGTGAATTTGTTTGATTTTTTTCCTAAAACATATACAATTTTTTCTTCACGTAGAAAGCCGGTAATTTATTTAAATGTTTGCGATTTTATTATGATCAGTGACCGCCCGAGATCTCAATATAACAATTCAAATATAGGACCCCTTTTTACCTGTGACATGTTTTAGTTTAATAACAATGATGAGGAACCATTTATTTTCTCTTTTAGTTAATTTTAGTAATAGTGTAATAAATCTTATTTATAAATTTCATCAATCATTTCATTGGTTAGATAACTATAATTTCCTTATGTTTTGAACAAATATAGTAATACCTCTCCGTGTTTTGAAAAATAATTTATATCTCCTTATGTTTTGTCATTTTCATATTATTACATCATTGTGTTAATTAGTATCTCAAAAAATTAAATGCTACTATTTTAAAAATATATATAATTAGTTAATTACCTTGTAAAACCAGAATAGCAATTAAAGCCCTAGTTCCGGTAATTAGTAAAATGCTGAAAGCTACGATCACAACAAATCCTCAATTTGCAAGCAAGGAATTATTCATTTTTCTTCTAGTACAAGTATTTGTCTGCACATTATATAAAAAATTAACAAAAGCTAGTCAAAATTTTGGGAAAGGATGTATTTATTGGGCATCTGATGCAATTTTTATTTATTCCAAAGTTGTATACATAAATGGACTCACTCAAATTTATTAATTTAAATTTAAAACAAAAGGCAAAAACATATTTGATATTTGAATTTAATTTGTCATGAACTTAGTTTCTTCGACCTGTTCAGGGCAGGGATACCCGCATAGCTTGGCCCAAGCCTTTATTATGGGGGACATTTATTTTCTTTCAAAAGCCTGGCTCGAGCCCAAGCTCAAACCCGAAATCTTTTGATTTTTCTATATAAACACTCAAGTCGAGCCCAATCCTGACCCAATGAATAATTTTGTATATAGTATATTATGATTAATAATTGTCAATTTTTATATCTTAACATCCAGAAATAGTAAATATTAGAGAATTCACTTAAAAAATTTAATTACATGTAAAATTTAAACGCCCATATATAAAATATCTCTTTTTTGTATACATTTAATCCATAAAAAATTTAAAAGAATAAATACCATGGATTGTTGGCTTGACCTTTTAAATCCGGCCAGAACCCAACCCGAAATTTTAAAATGTTGGTCGGACAGAGTTTGATTTCTGATTTTATGAAAAGTCTGATTAAATCTGGCCCGATCCCGGCTGACGAACAAATCTAGCTTCCCCCAGTTTAACTAATGATTTTTTTACAAATTTCGAATAATATATATCATAATAATTAAAACTAGACTTTGTTCTCTAGATTTGAGTGTGAATTTATACCTATTCAATATTGAAATGAAATGAATTGAAGATCGGAAAATGTATATTATTGTAAGTGAAAATTTGTGAATTTGTTGGCTCATAGATGCTCATAGATTCACGTACCTGCCTTGTTCATCCAAAACATTATTGTGTTCAATGAGGTATAGAAAATACTTGTGTGCGTTTGTAAACTTAATCTATACATTCTCAAACATATAGCCGACAATCCTTAAGAACTAGAACTAAAACTAACGGAAAACAAACCCTGCATCACTTTTCAAATAACACAAATCATATTTTTTTAGTAACTACGCTAATCATACTTTATTCGTATAAACCAGATAATGGAGGTTCGTATAAACCTGTTAAAGACTTCCCTTGCAACTTAAACAGTTTCCGCCATTATTGTATTGTCTGGAAGGATGATAAAATGAGCAGCAATAACCTCATCTGAAGAGTTTCTAAGATCACATCAATGTCTATATAATTTTTTAAACAATTTTTACTCTAAAGTATTTAATCATCAATTATTCTTCTCACCTTTGAATTAGGTACATATTGATTGTCAAATTAAGCGATGTCTTAGCCTAGCAGTTGAGATTAAAATGCAAAACTAAAAATCACATCGTAAGTGTAGGTTGGGGTGACATTTTTCCTATGAATTAACGTAAAGAAAAAGGAAGAACACATCAATGTGTCATCCTACAAACGAGATAACATCTACATTGCATTCTCACAAATATGTATATGTTTGATAGAACTTTCTATTTATTTTACAACCTTGAACCTCAATAAAATAACGCGGTAAAATTATACTCAACTACCAGGTTCATGTGTGCTTTGAAATTCTCTTGTACTAAAGCTACGAAGCTTAATAAGCTTCTACCAACACGAGTGTATTTACTTCCCAAAGAAATATAAAAGATGAACAATGCAAGGACATTCAATTCAGCTAAACAAATTTAACAACGCTTCTATAGGTTTTTCTAACAATGCAAGCTTTTCAAGGTTGTAAACAAACCCAGTTTTCAAATTTCCACCTTCTCACCTTCAATAGATAGTTTGAATCCTAACAGTATCACTGCATAACATACTGTTGCATAAAACCAAACACAATCTAGACCAATATCCTCTAACCTGTCGATCCCTCAATAATTATTTTATTCAACATAACTGGACTAGAAGAAGAATAAAAACCAAAGCATATTTAAGTATGAAGAAAGAAATTCCATTATATTAGCCAACAGTTTAACACTTCAAAATCCATTGAGCAGCATTGGCTGCCCCTGATAAATATTCAGTCTCAAAAACCAAAAATTCCACCCTGATCGTAAACCGGGTTTAGGGAGACATCCCCCCTCTACAAAATGTAAATTATTTTGATAAAAATTCGCCGGACTAAAATTCTCAAATGAAAGATTTTCATCAACATCTAAAGCTAAGATACCTCAGATATAAAGCTTCTTAAGCTCCGCCAGATCCGTACTTCTTGCCAAAGACGATCAGCTGCAACTTGTCGTAGCCAGCAAGCACACCAGCACCAGCAATGGCACGGAGAATGTTAGCTCCTGCACCCTTGAACAGAGACTTGGCTCCCTCATTCTTCAATATCTGAGAGAAGGCATCAAGCGAGCTCTTGTACTTGACAGCCTCACCTGAGGTCATCATCATTCTTCTCCGAACAGTGTCAATAGGGTAGGATGCAAGCCCCGCTCCATTTGTGATGAGCCAACCAAGTGCAAAGCTAGCAAAGAAACTATCCTGTAATTATCAACACAATATTCGCACGTGTCAAAATCAACCGAAATTGAATCGTTAAATTTTTAGAATTGTACAAGCATTTTGGTTACCTGCAAATTTCCAGTGAGTACAACAGGCTTGATGGAATCGTACAGTCCGAAATAGAGACCACGATACACGATGATTCCAACACAAGAGATGTTGAATCCACGGTAAAGCCCAGCAATACCATCACTAGCCAATGTCTTCCTGTATACATCGACTAGCCCGTTGAATTGCCTCTCACCTCCCTTCTTTGCAGCCTTGGCATCATTTGCTAGACGGGTTCTGGCATAGTCCAAGGAGTAGACAAAAAGGAGGGAGGAAGCACCAGCAGCACCTCCTGATGCCAAGTTACCAGCAAACCACTTCCAGTAACCATCCTTGTCTTTCTTGAAGTTGAAGAGCCTCTTGAAGTAATCTTTAAATGCAAAGTTCAAGGCCTAAACAAGACACAAAAGCAATCAACACCAAGATTTACGTAGTTGAAGAGAAACAATAATTTCTAGATAACAAATGAATGTGCTAGCTCACCTGAGTAGGAAAGTAACGGATGACATTGACAGTGTTACCCCTCCATAGTGAACCAAATCCTTCTTCCTTAATTGTTCTCTTAAAGCAATCACCAATGCCCTTGTATGGTTCAGCTAGTCTCCCAGTCTTGATCATCTCATCTTGGTTTTGAATCAAAAGCTTAACACGCTCAATAGGAGCAGCAGCTGTCTTAGACACAGCAGCAGATACACCACCCATAAGAAAGTCAATGGCGAAACCAGCAAAACCTTTTTCAGAAGGGGCCTGAATGCATATGGATGTTGCAGGTGATGGGAAAACAGACAAGTCAGCAGAGGCACTGCATGACTGCATCATGGGATATTTGAATCCAGGATTTGAGTAGTTTCCATATGCACGCCTTTGGTAAAGAGCGGGCTTCTGGAATGAAGAATCAAAACCCTGCATTTCTTGGAAACGGTTGGAATGAAGGAGCTGGCCAGATACCTTTCGCATGACACTTGGGTACTGTTGATCAACCATTGTGACTTGTCCTGTACAGTGCGAGAATTATTTGTTAAAAATCAGCTCCATTAAAGCAAAACAGTTAAATATCACATCACTAAATCAAGCCCAACACATGTTTGGACTGCAAATCACGGCTTAAAGATAAAAGAAAATATACTAGACAGCATCAAATATTAAGAATAGAAGACAACATTTCTAAACTAAGTATCAACCCGTTAAACTAATTGGACAATACTCATAAAAATATAAGCAGTCAACAATTCAAAAAAAGTGAATTCAGGTTCAGCACTTCGAGACGAGCTATCATTTTGATAAAATGACCTATCAAATAGAAACTAGGATTAAGTCAATTTTCAAGCATTTCACCAACTGCAACAGACCGCTTAAATAGTATTTAAGATATAATAAACCGCAATATAGACATCAAAATATAGAGAACAATAGTTAAAAACACAGTATCGTGATGTCATTTAACAAATGAAAAAGTATTTGCCATTCCTATTGTGTGCGGTTCATCTAGTAAAGAAGGAATAACCAATAATCAGCTTCAATTAATATTACAAGTCAGCCAAGAATAAATGCTTCACATACAATACCAAACATGAATTCTTAAATTTCCCAATTCAAAAGGCGAAGCATAAAAAAATTAGGTAACAAGAGATAGCATAGGCAGAAAGAGACGCATAAGACTGATTATCAGCACAAATGAAATTGCCAAAACAGCTTCTGTACATCGTCAAAAACACGTCAACAGATCTGAAAAATAAGCACTTAAGCTCGCAAAGAGCATTAAAAGTGCCAATTTCCATTTCGAACGACTAAAAACTCAGTGAGATTAACAAGAATTAAGGACCATAAAAAAAGATCAGCACAAGAAAATAGATCTAGTATCTATGAAACATAAGAAATAAAATTCAAAAACCTGATCACAAATCAGATCAGATATAAAATGAATCAGTAAAGCAGAAAACCGAAATACACAATCACAGATCTAGCATCTCAAAAGCAAACCCAAGGTCAGATCTCGTAATTTTATCGCACTACAAAGCGAAAACCAATATAAATCCAATAGAACAGGAGAACAATACTGGAGAACGAACAGTTATAAGAAAATAAACAGATATGATTGAGATCAAATGAGTATGATATTACCTGTAGAGCTGATTCGATTAAGAGGGAAGTAATCTCTCCGCCTTTCGAGGAGAAATCGGCGAAAGGAGGGAATGAGAGGATATTTCAGTGTAGGCTCAACTTTGATAATAGCAAAAACGAAGGGCTTTTTATTGGCTCTATCATGTGATTGGTTATAATCATCTGTGCTTGAGATTTTCCTAGATCATGTACATCCTCCGTATCTGCCGTTCATTTATTCAAAATTGCTAGAGTTGGTAACTACTGTAGCCGAGGTTGCAAATTTTGTACCCCGATTTTAACTAATTCACAATTTTTAATATAATAACTAATCGTATGAAATGATTTGCTAGTTTACCCTTTCATAAATATCTCATTCAATTTTCAAGATTTTATTAATATGTCAATAAAAACAATTTGATCTATAATCTTCTCTTGTTATTGGAGATTAGAATATAATTATGTTGAAAATTGAACAAATTAATAGGGGTAGGAATGGAAAACTTGGAAAAAAAAATCTTGGAAATACAAAATGACAATAAAATAGAGACAACGAAATCCCTCTAAAACGACAATATTTAGCAGACAGGGGGAGTATATTATTATAACTTTTCGATGATACACGTTATTACCTTTTTAATATGTTATGAAAAATAATTATAATGTTTCTGTATTTTGATTTTTTTTTCATACTATAATTTCCTTACATTTCTAATTATGTGTATTTCTATCAAAATTCTTAACATAACAGGTATTTGTTGGTATATTAAGTTTTATTTTGTTTGTATTATGAGGTATGTAATAATAAAAGTATATTTTTGACAATTTGTAAAACATATTTTTACTTTCAATGTATAGTTTCATTAGATGAAATAGCAATAAAATATATTTTTTTGAGCAATTTTAATCCCTAACATATTAAAATATGATATACAGGACAACTTTTTGTTCATAAACATATAAAATTTAATACCAAAGGAGATAATACTAAACACAAGAAGATTGTAGCACGAAAAATGTAAAATATACGAAGAGATAAATTATTTTTCAAAACACGGGATAATATTAGTGTATTTATTTAAAACACGAGAAGAAGGTTAGAAAAAAGTAAAACACTAATGTGTCCATTTGTTGGTTGCGATTTGGGAAAGATATTTCCCATTTTCCTTTTTTCTAACCAAATTTCGAATATGATTTCATAAGAGAAACTATTTTAAGAAAATGTTATTTTATGTTGATAAAACAGTTCTTTGATTCAAGAATAAATTTTAAGCTAGTATGCTAACAGTCCATATAGATTAAGAATGTTAAATTTTATACACAAAACCTTAACGTAGAGACAATGATACATCCATCGCCACAAATTTCATTCAAAATTAATTTCCGAAATAATGTTATAATTTAAACATTTTCTTAAAAATATAGTCACTAGTCAGTAATTTTAATTATAAGGTATATAAAGATGTCATATTCGCATTAGCAATTTAGTATAGCTATGTATTAATTTAAAGATATAAGTTTTATCGTTTCAGAAAACAGAATTTTATCGATAAATTCAATTTACATAGTTCGTGATGAATAATGGCTGATGATATTTACTGTTCCTATTTACACTTGCCGTCCCCAACAATACCTTATATGTCTTTTATATTAATTTATTAAAAGAATAAGTAATATCATTTATTACCCAATTTTATACTTATTTCGCCTAAAATTATTTATATGTCCTTCATATATTAAAATATGATATTTCATTCAAAAAAATAAAAATAAAAATTATAATTATTGGTAATAAAAATATTAGTCAAAATCAACTAAATTGCTAACAAATAATTGTATTTATTGAGGATATATACTGTCGAATTGGATAACACATTTCACATTATGCGTTTGCTATTACATAAATTTTCTCGTTCATTGATACTCGAATTATGTTTCTGAAACCACATTCTTAGTATAGGAGAACATGTAAATTCGGTTATAAATTTGTATTGTTTTTTCGAATAAATTTGAAACATGAAGAGCTATTGTTTAAGAGTTGTACTTTTGTAATTAATTCTACTTTTAATTATAGTTAAATCAAATATAATTATTTATTTTATTTAAAATCAAAATAATGATCATAAAGTCATTTTTGTAATCTTAAAATATGAATATAATACTAATTTTATTAGTTTCAAGGACATTTTTATCATCATGGAGCGGTAAATATAAAAAGGGGCAATGAATAGCAATCCACTTAATCAATTAATGTTAGTAATATAGGCTTACATGAATACGATACAAACGAAATGTAAACAACAAATTAGGCTAAATGCATTACTAAAACCTTAGGGACAAATCAATGGCATTTCAGTAGCAAGCATGCTACGTGTTATGGTTCATTTGGGTTTCGAGGAACAAAAGATTGTTTAGTCATGTTTATACACAACTTAGATCGACAGCTCGACTTGCTGCAGCTATGGCAGGCTCGGCAAATGTCTATGCTGCTACTGATGCACTCCCTACTCGCGGGTCTGATGGTGGTCATGATTCTGTTGCTAGTCCATGTGGTGCTGCCGATTTGCATGCTAATAGGGCAGTGGTTACCAATGCCTGGGAATGTCCTCATGCCCCTATGTAATTGTGATGCGGCGCTTTTTTGATAATGGCAACTCATGCTCTTATGGCGTGATAGCTCGCAATTGTGATGGTTTGTTTGTCGCGACCAAAGCGGGTGTTATTTCTAACCACATTTCCATTCTAGAGGCGGAAGCTCATTCGATTAGGGAAGCTCTTTCTTGGCTGAAGAATGATGGTTACTCGCATATCGTGATAGAGACGGATAATAAAGCTTTGTTCAACTCTTTAATTGGTGATGAACCCGGTTCTTCATATATCACATCTATTATGGAGGATTGCAAGTTATTTTCTAGGAACTTTGTTTCTTGTTTATTTAGTTGGGTTAAGCGAGATCATAATATTGTGGCTCATAATTTGGCTCGTGCTATGTTTTTGGATGAGGCAATGGGGACTTGGTATTCTTCCCCACCTAATTGTGTTACCCATCTCATTTAATCTCAATGCAATCCTTTTCTTAAAAATAAAAAACCTTAGAATATTTTAAAGTTCCCTTATAAAAGTGTACCAATTTACTCTCTAAATTTCACAAAAGTTTATCAGTTTACCCCCCTAACCCTAAATGCTAAGTGTCAGTTTTTTTATTGGGAAGAGGAAATGATATATTTAAGAAATCAAATCAACGAGAAACCCAACATGTGATATTTTGGGAATAAATCAATACATTTTTTCCAAATTGAGAGAAACATTCAAAATTTTAAGGGAATAATAAAAGTCATTTCGGCCAAATTTAGCATGCATTTGCCGTGGAAATTATAATATGCATTGACATTTGCATTTTATAATGGGTGATTTGACATATTGATTCTAATTGTCCGTTGACAAATTTATAAACAACTGATTTTTTGTTTTCACATTAAAAATCAAACATTTAAAAAGTGTTGTTTTTTTAAAAAAAATTAAAAATTGGGCGGAATTAAAAAAATGATATATAATCGCAACAGCTAACTGGATAACCAAACAAATCCAAATATAAAAGGAAAAACAAAGTTTTTTAGAAGATTGGGCAAATTCACTTCCACAGTTATTTAAACATTAGATCAAAGACCTTCAAAGTACTATATAGTTAACAATAAGGTTATATAAATAAAATGAAATTGACTAAATAATATTATAAATATATATACATATAAACTCTAAAAACAATTACATTATTGGAAAATTAAAACACTCTCTTCGAAAACAGAGACACTTAAAAGTTACTCATTCAGATGCTGAAAGATTGTCGTTTTAGTCAAAATTGCATTTTCCCTTTTATTTATCATTCTCACATATCAATACAACATTCAACACTTTTTTTCCAATTTACCCTTGTATTAATTAGGAAAGAGATTAGGTATAAAATGAAATTACAAGTTAATAATTAAGAAGAGAGAGAATTTTATAATAAAGTAAGATAGATAAATTAGTAATTTTAATAGAGTAGCAAATGTTTTATTGATCATGATGAAAATCCTAAATCGACAATCTATTGGCACTCGAGATAGTATTTATATTTAGGATTCGAAATTATCCAATTTTGAAAACTGGTAAAGTTGCAAATTTTTAATTTTAACGACTTATTGAGTTTTAATGGTTCAGATTAATTTTTTTTTGTGGGTTGTACAATACAACAAATCTTAACCAATAAAATTAGCTTTACCAATTACCAAATTTGGAGAATCCAAATCCTTATTTGTATTATAATATATAATATTAAATATCTAAAATATAAAATATTCTAGTCACAATGCATATTGACTGTTATATCTCATAATTTACATACATTGTTTTCTTAAGGTAATAAGTTATTACCCTGGAAAAAGTTATTGATTTTTAGAACAACAATTGTCAAAGACTTAGAAAACAATGTGAAACAGAAATTTTAATAATAAATTTTTTATGGTGAGAATTTTTTTGGAGTATTATTCGGTTTAATAATCAATTACCTAGAAAATGAGCAAGCTGCTAAAAGCGAAGGCCGCCGGTAAGATAGGGATATACGCAACCGGGCATGGATGCGGCCACAACGGTAAGTTCACTTGGGCAAATAGTAGGCTCCAACAATAATTTAATTATATTGCATTTACATAAAATTTAAAATAGTTTTAGTTTTGATTATTTTAGTTTGAATAGGTCACCATATGTGGCGCATGGATATGCAAGTTGGATTAAGTAACGTATTGCATCATTTATAATTTTCATTCATATTTATTGAGGAAATGTAAAATCTAATAAAGGGCGGATGGCGAGGCATGTTATTGAGAAATGCAAAACCTAATTAAGGGTGGACAGCGAGGCATGAAGGGTAGTATTAATTAGATTATTGCGCGGTCTTTTTGCATATTATAGCGTGGTCTTGCAGCCCCATATTCCATAGATGTTTTATTCTAATTCTTTTAACTGCATATAGAATTGAAAAATAGTTCTCTAAACCCGATGTAATCACTGCATATCATACCGTTGCTCAAAACAATACAATATAATGCATCAATAATATCTTATTCAATAACATGAGTTTAGAGAGATATAATTCAAAACAATTCACTGAACAGTATAAATAACACTTCCAAATCCATTCGGCAGCATTTACTGCAATTGATAAAATTTCAAGTTTCAAAATCAAAAATTCCACCCGATCATAAATCGGGTCCGGGGAGGGATCCCCTCTACAAATGCAAATTATTAGATAAAAAAAATTCGCCGGACTAAAATTCTCAGAAACAATTTTCATCAACATCTATAGCTTAACGACATATCCCTCAGCTTCTTAAGCACCGCCTGATCCGTACTTCTTGCCAAAGACAATCAGCTGCAACTTGTCGTAGCCGGCAAGCACACCAGCCCCAGCAATGGCACGGAGAATGTTAGCTCCTGCACCCTTGAACAGAGACTTGGCTCCCTCGTTCTTCAATATCTGCGAGAAGGCATCGAGCGAGCTCTTGTACTTGACAGCCTCACCTGAGGTCATCATCATTCTTCTCCGAACAGTGTCAATGGGGTACGATGCAAGCCCCGCTCCGTTTGTGATGAGCCAACCAAGTGCAAAGCTAGCAAAGAAACTATCCTGCAATTATCAACACCAGATTCGCGCACGTGTCAAAATCAACCGAAATTGAGTCGTGGAGTTTTTAAAATTGTACAAGCATTTATTTTGGTTACCTGCAAGTTTCCAGTGAGCACGACAGGCTTGATCGAATCGTACAGTCCGAAATAGAGACCACGATACACGATGATTCCAACGCAAGAGATGTTGAATCCACGGTAAAGCCCAGCAATACCATCACTAGCCAATGTCTTCCTGTAGACATCGATGAGCCCGTTGAATTGCCTCTCACCTCCCTTCTTTGCAGCCTTGGCATCGTTTGCTAGACGGGTTCTGGCATAGTCCAAGGAGTAGACGAAAAGGAGGGAGGAAGCACCAGCAGCACCTCCTGATGCTAAGTTACCCGCAAACCACTTCCAGTAACCATCCTTGTCTTTCTTGAAGTTGAAGAGCCTCTTGAAGTAATCTTTAAATGCAAAGTTCAAGGCCTAAACAAGACACCAAAGCAATCAACACCAAGATTTACGTAGTTGAAGAGAAACAATAATTTCTAGATAACAAATGAATGTGCTAGCTCACCTGAGTAGGAAAGTAACGGATGACATTGGCAGTGTTACCCCTCCATAGGGAACCAAATCCTTCTTCCTTAATTGTTCTCTTAAAGCAATCACCAATGCCCTTGTATGGTTCAGCGAGTCTCCCAGTCTTGATCATCTCATCTTGGTTTTGAATCAAAAGCTTAACACGCTCGATAGGAGCAGCAGCTGTCTTAGATACAGCAGCAGAAACACCACCCATAAGGAAGTCAATGGCGAAACCAGCAAAACCTTTTTCAGATGGGGCCTGAATGCAGATGGATGTTGCAGTTGATGGGAAAACAGACAAGTCAGCAGTGGCACCGCATGACTGCATCATGGGATATTTGAATCCAGGATTTGAGTAGTTTCCATATGCACGCCTTTGGTGAAGAGCGGGCTTCTGGAATGAACCATCAAAGCCCTGCATCTCTTGGAAACGGTTGGAATGAATGAGCTGGCCAGATACCTTTTGCATGACACTTGGGTACTGTTGATCAACCATTGTGACTTCTCCTGCAACAGTGCAAGAATTATTAGTACAAACAGCTCAATTAAACAAAACAATACAATAGCACATCGTGATACTAATTTCAATAAATGTTGGCTGCAAATCGCCACACAGAACTGAACACTTAATTTACCCACATTCAAGAAAGTATAAATGATATTCTATTAGACAAGATCATATAATAAAGATAGAAGACAACATTTCCCAACTGGATATATAAGCCTTTTGAACTAGTTTAGTTTAGACAAAACAAAACAACACGAGGCCTTCAGAATAAACTTCACAACAATCGTTTTGATTAAAGAGCATGTAAAGCAGAAATTATAATGAGAAATAATATCAATGTTCAATCAAAACTCAGGATTCCCCAAAACCCAAGTCAATTTCACGCCTTTCACCAAACCTCTGTAACATAAACTGAAAACAGCTTGTTCAAAAAATAAAATTTATCAAGATCACGCAATTTAGACATATAGAATACATGGATCAATAGATATAAACACAATATCATTATGTCATTGTCTTAGAAGTGCAACTAGAGAAAATGAAAAACTGTATTTTACAAGCCTATTGTGTTTGGTTCATCAAGTCAACAAGGAATACCTATAAACAAATATAGCTAACTGGTTAATAAATTACAAAATGTACTATAAGTAAAATACATACAGAAGATATGCTTCAAAAAAATTGCCAAAGCCTAAATCCTATAATTTCAAACCCAAAAACGGAGCATAAAAAATCAAGGAACAAGAAATAACAGGGTCAGAAACAGACACATAAGACTGATAATCACCACAGATGAAATTTTCAAATCAGCTTTTCCACACCATTCAAACACGTCAACAGATCCGATCAAAGAGCACTTAAACTCGCAAAGATCATTAAAAAGTGACCATTCCCATATAGCACGAGAAAAAAACTCAGCACTATTAACAAAACTAAGCACATCAAAACAGATCAGCACAAAAAAACCACAAAGTCAATAGATCTAGCATCTGAAGAAAACATCAGACATAAATTCCAAAAAATAGGCATCAATCAGATCAGATTGAAAATGAAATTTAGAAATAGAAAACCGATATCCATAATCACAGATCTGACATTTCAAAATCAAATGCAAATGACAGATCGCGTATTTATACCGCACAGCAAAAAGAAGTCCGATAAAACAGAAGATAATAACAACGGAGAACAATCAGATGTAGAATATAAACATAGAGAAGCATACATGATTGAGATAAAATGAGTTTAAGATTACCTGAAGATCTGATTCGATTAAGAGGGCAGAAGTCTCTCCGCCTTTCACAGAAAGGAGAAAACGGCGAAAGGATAGATGGAGAGGATAATTTCAGCGGAGGCTCAGCATTGAGATTGGCGAAAACGAAGGGCTTTTTATTGGCTCTATACGCTGGCAGTGTTCCATTTCTCTGAACCCCATCATGTGATTGGTTGTTATCTGCTGTATTTCAGCTTTTCCAAGATCATGTGCACCCTTGATATCTGCCGTTCATTTTGTCAAAAATGGTGTCGTTTCGAAAAAGAGGAATGCAGTTTATGACAGCTACTTTAGTTTACGATGCAAGTTACTTTTCCAATTTAAAAATTACATATTGACATTGTGTTGTGGCAATCTTTGGTGCGAAAGAGAAAGATATTTTTTTTATCAAATTCTTAATTTAGAATATTCTTCTAAAAGAGAAAATGTTTAATAATTATTAAATAAATATTCCATATTTCTAAATTACGGTACTATCAATTTTATAATTACAATTGACAGAAAGCATGCATAACAAATATATATTGTTGAAAAAAGATGGCGATTTTCCTTTAATCAATAAAAACCTTAGGATGGATTGAAAATTTTAATTTAAGGGTAATTTAAATTGGTCTCTAAACATCAAAAGTTATTGTCGTAGAAATTTTTTGACAAAGACTATAACCAAAACTCTAATGACGATTAAATTTTTACAAAATTATCAAATAATATATATAAATTAATTTTAAAAACTTTGAATTTTACTTGAGATAATTCATTTTGTAATTAATGATGGAAATTTCATGTTGAGAGTTTAATATAATTATGTATTAATTCCATAATTTTTAAATATTGTTTTATTAGATTAAATTTTATTTATCTTTAATTTACATATTTGGTGATAAGTTTTTTAATGTTTGTAATATCAGAAACAAATGAAATGTGAAATAGGAATGATTATAAATATAACCATTAAAATTACATAATGGGTGACTTGACCGTTGATTAGAACATATAAAAAGGACTACAAAGTTTTGCCAATGTATTTTCATTATAGACCAAAAAAATGTATTCAAATTGGTATTATATTGTTTCAATTATAGGTTGGATTTCAACCATTAAATCAGGAACTTGGCCATACAAAAGCCTTATATAATTAATAATGTGACTTTACTGAAGTTAATTGAATATTATAAAAAGTTATATAAACTGCTAAATTATTTAACCTTAAAGATGAATGAGTAATTATTTTAATTTTTATATATATTAAAATATATTATTACATATCTAAAATATACATTATTATTCTTGTATAATTTAGATTAACTATTTAAAAATAAACCTAATATTAATTTTTTTGAAAGAAATGTCAAGAGTTAAACATTTTTGTTTATTTTTCTTTGCTTATAAGTACGCTTTCATCCTTTCGTATATTTGTATCATTTAAAATATCATATATTTATAATAAATATTAAATATCCCTTAATGCTTTTGTAAAGGATATTTTTATGAATAAAAGATTGGAAATGTAAAACCTAAAAAGGAAGGACGGTGAGGCATGTGGGGTAGTGTTAGTTAAGATATTGCGTGGTCTATTTTGCATAGTATAGCGTGGTCTTGCAGCGCCACATTTTACGGTCCAACTACATATATATTATTATTTTGTCAATAATAATTATGTATAGTTGCCCCCCTTTATGTACATTTTGCTGAGGGTCGCTTTTCTTTTTTTAATAGTTTTAAGAAGTTACTTGTTGATATATAATGTGAAAATCTAACATTTTTCATAATTTTTATTTTGACTATTATCATGTAACTTTTTAGTATTATATTTCCTTTTTTTTTAATTGAAAAATAATGTGTAAGTGTTAAATGTTGAGTATTTGTTTTCAAACAACTTTCGATCTTACTTTTAGTATTATACCATAATTTGTTGTTTAATATATCATTTTTTTATCTTGTAAACTGTTGAAAAATATATATTGTTGAAAAATATATATTGTGTTGTAAATAATATGAATATATAAACAAAAATATACATTACATGAACAAATAGAAAATTAAAGAAGACAAAGATGGAGAGAAAGTATTATTCTTTTTTGTATAACAAACCTATATTTATAAGTAAAGGCTAAGTACTTGTAGAGACACAAGTTACACACATTAATATACATAAATGGTGGAGGGTTAATGGACATCAATTATATATATGTTACATATACACATATATTTACAACATATTGTAAATATTTTATTCTACATCAATTGAATCT
>CATIWQ010091457.1:0-13786 GCA_949673415.1 Euphorbia schlechtendalii | reverse complement strand
CATTTACCCTAGATAAGAAAAGTCATTTCATGTGTAACTTTATGTGCCGCATAATTGAATCTTAGAGAGTGTAGAACCATATTGTTGAAAGTCATATATGTGCATTGTCTTGTCTTTGAGTCTTTGCATTCTCATCTTTCGAAACTAGTTTTTAGGAAAGGCATATCTACTCTACTCTTCTTATTTGCATATCTTTTGAACTTTCACCAAATCTATGTTCAAAATTATTTTAAAAAACCTTCGCATCGTTTTCTTTTCGATTCCTGAACTAGTCCTTCCCTGTGGGATCGATATCTTTTAAAACTACATCGCAACTGTATACTTGCAGTTATCATCATTTTTCTATTTGATAAGGGGTATTGATAACACCTATATTTCACGTGAACAAGTTTTTGGCACCGTTGATATTTAGCCAAATTCTTTGCGTAAAAATTATTAAACTTATCAGTAGAAAAGTGGCGAACAGAGATATGAACAAATATTGCAAGTTTCACAGAGCTAAGGGCTACCACATGGATGATTGCAAGTCCTAGTCGACGAAGTCCACTATCTCATGAAGGAAGGTAAGCTGGAGTAGTTCGTCAAAGGCATCACCAAGCATCAACAGATGATGATAAATGAGATAGGGAAGATAGAGGATCACCCAAATGATAAACTAAAGCAGTGATCCTCATAATCTAGGGTGTCATAAAAAAGACCCAGGCACATGGGCATAATAAGAGTAGATAAGGAGTTAGAAGAACATTTTACCAAGTACAACATGGTAAAAACATCTAGGCCTGACCCACTAGTGTTAGAAGCCACTATTGAAGGCTACACAATCAAGCATGTCATCCTAGATACGGGAAGCTCCATAAACCTAATGACTAAATAAGCCACAACACAGTTGGAAGTCCTAGAAAATTGCACCTTCTCCAGTTATGCCCCACTCATTGAGCTGAGTGGCCACATGGTCCCTGCACTAGGATAAGTGAGCCTAGAAGTTGAAATTGGAGACAAGGAGCACAAAATGGCGGGTACAAGTGGAAATCATCATAGCACAAATCCCCATCGCCTACAACATAATCCTTGAAAGGACATTCCAAGTGGACACCGACTCCCTCATCTCCATGAGAAAGCTGGTGATGAGAATCTCTACCACCCAGAGGGTAGCTGTTGTCATTGGGAACCCCCGTGTGGCCCCTAAAACTTACCTGGCCTCACTAAAAACAGACTCAATGGAAGATAAAATGAAGGAGGAAGAAAAAGCTAAACCAATGGGAAACTTGGAGATGTACATGATATCTTCAAAGAGATAGGTAAAAGTTACCAAAAACTTGAATGATAACATCAAAGGTAACATATGCAAGGTTTTAATGGAAGAACAATAAACATTCTCTTGGGGTAATGATGACATACCCGGCATACCAACTAAAGTCATCACCCATAAGCTTAAGATAAATCCTAAAGCGGACATGGTCAAACAGAAAAAGCGAAACCATGCCCCCGAAAGATATAATGCAATTGAAACCAAAATCAAGAAACTGCTAAGAGCTAGCCATATCAAAATAGTACACTAACCAGATTGGCTCACTAACGTGGTACTAGTGAAGAAACCAAACGGGTCATGGAGAATGTGTGTTGACTTCACAATCTCAACCGAGCCACTCCCAAGGATAGCTACTCGCTGCCCAGCATAAACCAATTGGTTAACTCAGTAGCCAGCTTTGCTATCTATTCACTGCTAGATGTAAAGTCAGGATATCACCAGATCGTAATGCACCCGAATGATCAAGAAAAAACATCCTTCATCACTCATTAAGGAACGTACTACTACATGGTCATGTAGTTTGGTCTAAAATACACCATAGCAACATACCAACGATTGGTAAATGACATGTTCAAATGCCCAATCAGCCACACAGTTAAAGTTTACGTAGATGACATGATAATCAAAAGCAGCTATGAGGAAACCCAAGCGAAAGATATCAGAGCGATCTTTAAAACAATGAAAAAGTACAAACTCCTGCTTAACTTGGAAAAATGCACCATTTGGTGTGAAAGGGGGCAAGTTCCTAGGATACCTCATATCACAACGGGGAATTGAGTCAAACCCAAAAACGATTAATGCAATCATAAAAATGCAACCCCCAAGGAGTCTCCAAGAAGTTCAAAGACTCAATACCTAGATAAACGCCCCTCCATCTCTTTCTCGACCAAGAGATACCTCCCTTTCTACAAGGTCATAAAAAGGACCAATCCTTCAGATGGGATAAAGTCTGCAACAAGCCTTCAATAACATAAAGACCTTTCTTGGATCTCCACCTCAACCATCCAGAAAGTGGTGAAGAGCTATACAAGTACCTAGAAACAATAGATGAGGTAGTAGGATCAGTGTTGATAAAACTTAAAAGAAGATGGAAAAGGTTAACACCCAGTATACTACACTAGTAAAACACTAAAGGGCGTAGAGATAAGATACCTACGAATTGAGAAGTTAACACTAGCACTAGTCTCTACAACCACCCATCTGCGCCCTTACTTTTAGGGTCACACGGTGGTGGTTAGAATGAGCTACCCACTGAAGAAGGTCTTGCAAAGATCTGAGACATCAAGTCGACTAGCCAAATGGGCCATCCATCAAGGTGAATTTGATATAAGGTTTGAAGCAAGGAAATCACTCAAAGCACAAGTGCTAACATACTTTGTGACCGAGTTTGTAGGCCTTAAACCAGATATGCCCTAAAGATAGAGGAATGAACCATGTATGTAGATGGTGCCTCATCCTAAAAGGAGCAGGAATAGGGGTGGTAATCAACAAACCAGAAAAGATCAAATTCATTTATGCGGCCAAGTTCACCTACCCGGTAACCAATAATGTAGCCGAGTACGAAGCAATGATCAAAGGGTTGGAACTTATACAAGAAATCTCCCCAAATAGGGTACGCATCCTTAGTGATTTGAAGCTCATATCCAACTAAATCAACAAAAACTTCACCACCAAAGAATAAGGAATGATCAAATACCTCGAGAAGGTTAAAAATTTGATATAAGATATCGAAGCAAAAGGTACCGCATGGAATGTGGAAAACACTTCTGTGATGAACAATGAGGAAGCTGACCACTTAGCAAAGGCCACCTCAACAAATGACGATTGGAAAGACATGCAATGCCTATTCGAAGTTATCTAAACTCCATCAAGAAATTCAAAAGATATTATGCTCCTTGAAAAATCTGAGTTAGGATGGATGGAGCCCATTGTAAACTACTTGGCCTATGACAAGCTCCATGGTGATAAATCGAAAGCTACAAAGGTGATAAAAAGATTAACTAGATACGCACTGATCGATAAACACCTATACCAATGATCTCACACTGATGCATGGCTAAAATGTATGACCCTAGAGTTTGGCCAATATATTCTTACTGAAATGCACAAAAGAGCTTATGGATCCCATCAAGTGGTTGACACTTTGATCCGTTACATAAAGCTCTTCGGATAATACTATCCATCAATGAACTTATATGTAGAAAAATATGTCTGGGTATACCACCAGTGCCATATACACGCGAGGAAGTCACACATAACACAAGCCATTCAAAAATCAATCTACATCGGGTGGACATTCTCAACATGGGGGATCGACATCGCTGGTATCATGCCTACACCCATCTGGTAGAAAAAGTTTATCATCATGGTGATTTACCATTTCTCCAAGTGGGAAGAAGCACTGGCAGTGGGCACCATCACTCCAAAGTAGGTCATTGATTTCGTATGGTACCACTTCATCATCCATTTCAGCGTTCCTTAGAAGATCATTTCGGACAATGGATCCCAATTTATAGCCTCTAAATTTAAAAACTTCTGCAACAATTGGAAAATTGAACAACACTTCTCATCCGTAGAACATCCTCAAATGAATGGTCAGATGGAGGTCACTAATAGAATTCTAAGTGAAGGATTGAAAAATCATCTAGAAGAAACCGTGAGCGGGCTTGCATCTTGATGGTAGCCTACAAGGCAAAGATTACAAGATACCATGATAAGAAGATCAAAGAAGTACGGCTCAAGGTAGGAGACTTAGTCTTAAGAGATTCGTCCGCATCATGGAAGTTGGAGGGAAAAGGCAAGCTAGGAGCTGATTGGGAAGACCCCTATGAATTTGATGAGGTTATTGGACCTGCAACTTACAAATTGAAAGAGATGGATGAAAAAAGTTGCCTAGAATTTAGAACATTGCCTCCATCAAACAGTACTTCGCAGCAAGCAAATCGTAAGGAATCAACTGGGTGTACTCTTTTCTTGATATGAATTTTCTCCCTTAAGGTTTTTTCCATACAAGGTTTTTAATGAGGCAGCCATCCCTTGGAAGGTCACAAACTGGATAATGGGCATATAGACACCGATTAATGTTAACTTTTAATCTTTTTTTATGAAAAGTTGTTCTTTAAAACTTGTGAAATTTAGTAGTCTTGATCACACTATCTGAAAATTCACTCATCTCTCAAAAGTTCTGTAAGGAACAAATGGCCTTAATGGCATTCATCCTCTAAGGGATGGTTGAGCATACGGGCTTCGCGCACCTAGCTCCCAGCATTCACTACGTGGTAGTCGATTATAGCTTCACTAGGCATCTTAAGGACCGTAAGCAAGCTCGCTTTCACTAAAGACATTTTCATAAAACTTGCTAAATTTATGAAATGAGATAGAAAAGTACGACATGGAAATGAAGATAACACATGATGGAAATGTAAAATGATATTTTCATAAATAAAAGTACTGGTTATAAAGGACCAAATGTTAATCGCCACAAAGGACTTACAAAGCATACGCTACTAGGGCTCAAACTACAAAAAAGCTAAATTACAAAAGAAAAAATCTAAGTCTAGGCAGGCGACAGAGAAGCATTAGCGACTAGCTCTTCCACAACTTCAACATTTTTAGCTAGGGGAATCACCGATTAGTTGGCATCGGGGATAGCTCCACCATCCGCCTCCAATTCCGCCAGCTCGAAGCACTCCTTTTCCTTTTGATGAGCATCTAGGTCCGCATAACTAGGGAAGTCCACAGCCATGACCAACTCATCCGAAATATCCTAGTGGAGGGCCTGGCAAGCGAGTGGCACCCTTTCCCCATAGAGATAGCTGCACTCGAACAATCGATTGTTGATAACTTCGGCCGCCGCCTTGGCATTCCTTGTTTCTTCTTGGGACTTTGCTAGGGAATCCTCCAACTCCGCGAACTTATACACCACCTCCTCCAACTTCTTTGAGGTCTCAACCACCTTATTTGCCTCTTTTTTGGCCCACAACCCGGGCGTTCTTAGCCTTATCCACCTTTTGAGTGGTGGAGTGAGCTTGGTCTCCAACTCCTTTACCAAAGCCGCTTGAGTCTCATACCTTAAATCAAACCGGCTATCGTGACAGACCCGGTGAATAAGCTTACTCGTCCTTAAATCACCTAATAAAAAAGAAAAGAGGAAGACCAATAAAAAATCGAATGAGTTGGACATAATAAATTAACAAAGCACAAATACATACTGAAGTTATATCTTGGAAGAGGACGGTTGACAAGACGGCGGTTGCCTCCTCCTTTAACTTTTCCTCATCCTTGGGAAGAGGAAAACATCCCTTCAAGAGGGACTAGACCTTGAGGTCCGTGTAGTCGGCGCCTGGTGCCTCGCGGATGAACACATCCACCAAGTTAAGCCTTGGTAGAGATTGACAAGCAAACCCAGGCACCGTCTCAGCCACCTGACAAAATGCATGAGATAAATCATCAATACATTTAAAGCCAAATGATAATAAGATAATGAAATAAAAAAGATGAAAACCTGAGGAGTCATCTGTTTCTTCTTGGGTTGAGGATCACTAAAGATCCTCACCGGCTAAACATTTAGATGCAGCTGAGCCAGCGGTCGATTCTGGCCTATTTCTAGCCACCTTCAACTCAACCGACGCTGTTATGCTATTCCTCATCGCCTTCTTCTTAATAGCTAAAAGATCATCAAAAATCTATTCAAGGGTAGACATGCCTAAAACAAAAATGAAAAAAATTAAAGAAGATAAGTACTAGTCGGCGGACTATGATCCTACGGATAAATAATTTCATAGGTCTCAGAGTCACGGGTAATAAGGTGATGACCCTAGATGGCCACCCACGCGATAGTATTCAACCTCCACATGTTCAGCTTCAGGCTTTTGAAGAAATCTACCCTAGGACTACTCACTCGACGGGCTTTCCTAAACAGGTTACAATGGTTCTCACTTGACCACTCGGTTGGAAAGGTTGGGTGGTTCTTGTTGATGCGAATGTAAACCAGAACTCTTTGAAGTTGTGCTTAGAGTCCGATATACCATAGATACGATAGGAGTCAGAGCAGGGTGGCTTCGTCAACTGATAATGGTCATCTCCCTTGTTCTTCTTGATGTTGCAAAGCATCCTAAAGAATTTGGGAGTGAACTCAAAGCCGTCATCCACACAAAGTTGGTAATGACCCATCAAGTCTGCCCATGTGTTGGGGTGAAGCTCTACGGGAAAAATTCCTAAAATTTTCAGCAAGTCACAAATCGATTTAGGGAGAGGATATTTGAAGCTACTTTGTAGGGTATCCATAAATACGTTGAAGTAGCCATGAGGAGGAGCGTTCACCCGTTGCTTTTTCGAGGGAAGAAGAACTTGGCATTGTTGAAGCTAATCAAACATCATTGCCTCATGCGTGATATGAAGCTCGTGGATCATGGAGACCATGTCATCCACCCGGGGAGTCATCTTCCTCTCCCTCATTGGTGTTGTTGATGAGAAACCTCATAGTTAGGGCGAATTCCTGGAGAAGCCTACCCCACGGGTCCCAAAACTGGGTCACCAATCACATTCTCCCCTTGAGCCTCATCCCTAGGCTTAAACGGTTCAGGTTCTGATAATTCCATCCACCGATCAGATGACTCTTCTCCTAAACTCTCAACGATACTCATGTGCTCTACCTCAGACAGCCCATCTCTCATTTGACCAGATGTTGAAGGTTTAGAATCCATCACTTGGTTGGCTTTTCTCTTTAACCTAACGAGTTTAAGTTTAGAAGATGCGAAAATGTTTATGGGGCAAGTTAAGTAAGTGTGAAAAATATGGTCATCCAATCTATCTCAACCACTCACTACCATCACTACTACTACTACTACTACTACCAGATGGACAAGATCGATACTATACCATCTCCATGAGCTGGTCCTAAAGCAACAAACAGCATATCTAAGATTTCAAATGGGCTAAAGGCTAAGTTTTGGGGGGAAACAAAAAATCAAAGGATTTTTCATTTACAAACTAAAAAGTCACCTGAACTTGAAGAATATGGTGCATTTTAGAAAAGCATTACCAGAAATCACAAGTAAACATTTCGCTAAAAGTACGCTACAAAGATTCACAACAATGAAAAGAGAAGCGCAAATTAGAAGAGATAAAAGGGATTGCAAAACTTACCGGAATAAGTGAGAGTAGTTGATCGGAATTAGAAAAGTGCTTGAAGAGACTTGAAGTTTGCCGAAGAAGAAAGCAACTTTGAGAGAAATGAAATTGCAAGGTAAGAGAGAGAGAGAGAGAGAGAGAGAGAGAAGTGATAGCGCTTTTATAGGAGTGATGTGACATTTTAAAGGGCGTTCAATCTCTAACGTTGGATCTTTGGTGCATGGTTTCTTATCAACGGCTTACATCTTACCCATCAAACAGCTGTAATCAATCCAAGGAAAATCGAAGCGAAGCGGTTGAAACGACAGAAGACAGTGACGTGTCTCACAAAGACCTAAAAGGACTTTTCCGTTACTAGTGAGGGGGCTTTTGATAACCCGGTATTAGAAACACATATGTGTAATAGCCACATCTCCCATCCGGTCATGCTGGATGGAAAGGCCAACTCAGCATGCCTTTCTCAAAGTGATGGGAGTGTCAGCTATCCTTTCTACTCGCACACGTAATAAGGGTCTTAATCCTTGGTGGACTCTATCTCTTGTCACCAACTATACATTCCAAGTAGGAGTAAACCATCAATGATAGATATTGACTCCATCACTGATTGAGACAAGTCTAACTCCTATAAAAGGACCTTCACTACACATAAGAGGTACATAATCATTCTCATTCAATTCTAACTATTCTCTGCCTCCTCTTTAATTTTGTCGCTAACTTAAGCATCAGAGAGGTTACGCTGGTCACACGGCTAGCTCTCCTTAATCATCCCTCGTTTTGCAAGTTCCGATCACAGTACAAGGAGGACAACACAAGATCAACATTCTGTGATGATTGAAGCGTGAGAGACGCTTTCTTACACTAATATTTCATTATTGTCTTTGTATTTTATAATTGTTTTCTCGTTCCCTTGATCAAATATCATAGTTATTAGAAATAAACATTTCCTTGTAGAAATTTTTACCTGAATAATTTTCAGTTTTATATTATTATATTTCACTTTTTATATTAATTTTATTTGCCAATGATTTATTATAGTCACGGACTTCACCATTAGTGATTGATGAGATGATGCAAATTAAAAGTATGACTTAATATAACTATAATGTATTGAGAAATCTCTACTAAAAAATCGGAGTAAATTACTTACGCAAGTTAACTTTAAACTAATGCACTATAATAGATGTCTTGGTTTAGTAGTTAATATTGTATTTATGATCTCTATACATTTTACATTGAATAACATACAAGGTAAAATGTATTTTTTTTATTGAATATAAGTGTACGAGCAAATTAAAAAAAATAATTCATTGTAATGGAAAATCTTAAAATTTCATAATCAACGTGGAAATTGAACCAATGTAGTTTTCATAAGGCTCAAACTGAACATTTTCAAACTTGAAAGTTACATCCGAAATTTACTTCATGTTTCAGTGCCTTAATTCATAGAGCAAGGAAACACTAATTAAGGGTTGTAAAATAGACATGTTCATGTACCTACCTTGATCTAGCTAGCTTCCATTAGTTGTGCTTGAACATTATTTTTTTTACTAATATGGTCCTAAAGCCCTAAATTCTGTGAACTAGGCTTTGGTTTTTGTTGGTGTATTAAAATTGATAGATATTAGTTGGGCCCTCGAAATCTTTGTGACCTAACAGGAATACGTTGGGTTAAGGAGAAATTAATTAAATTTTATATTTAATGTCTTTTTATTTTGAATAAAAAATATGTATAATTTATAAATTGAACTAAAATATGAATTATAGTTCAATATTTTTTATATAAAATGGAAAACATAATACCTTACTTGATTATTACTTATAAATTAAATAAATTTCAATATGCGAAAAAAATATATATATATAAATACTTTGTCATTGTTTAAAGTACAATAGAGATCCATTGTATAAGACAACGCTTATGAAACATAAAAGAGTCAATGTCTAGTAGTAGCCAATAGAGTGCATTTTTTTAATGAACTTAGTTAAATGGACTTACATAATAACATTTTGTACATCTAATTAAATCAGACGAATTGAATTGAATTTTTTTTACTGCGTTGAAGTGAATCTTAATTTCTTTTAAAAAGCATGTTTCCATTATACACTCAAATTACTCCATGGCGATTCTTGTAACACTCGTCTAATAAAAAGTCTCAAGAATATACTATTATCAATACCTAATTAACACTAAAACAATGGACATTTTAGAATTTTATATTTAAGTTTAGGGTTGTTTCTTTTCAATAAGTAGCACCATGTTTTTTACTGAATTTTTTTACAGTGTTGAAGTGAATCTTAATTTCTTTTAAAAAACATGTTTCCATTATACACTCAAATTACTCCATGGCGATTCTTGTAACACTCGTCTAATAAAACGTCTCCAGAAAATACTATTATCAATACTGTTAGGATTCTATTGACGATTTGAAACTCTTTAAGCGATCATGCAACACTTAAAACATAAACATAAAGAACACAGAAGATTTTACTTGGTTCCCCCGTATGGGCTTATAAAATGCCAGGCTTTTTAAGGGTAACCCAAGGTGCAAGGATTTTGGTTGCTTTATTGAAAGTCGCCGGAGAAAAGAAAAGACCGGCAAAGATCTGATACAGGCCGTAAAATAAACGCTTTCTCTAAACTCAAATGCTAAAACAAAAGAAGACTAGCAAGAGGAAAGAAAAGAAAAACCAGAGCTAAAAATACAACAACCCAAACAGAATAACAACTAATACAAGCAACGCAGGGAAACCATAAGACCTATCTGAATATATAGCGAAGAGAATAACCGCTTCATAACAGAATTCGACTTCACGTGCTCAAACTCTTCCTCACGCGCCCAAAGCTCCTTCAAGTTTCCAGAAGAGCTCTCAACAGAAAAAGAAAAAACAGCAGCAGATGAAAAACAAGAGATGCAGAACCCTAGCTCAAAACGTGCTAATATACTAAAGGCTTCCAAATGGGCTTGGGCTTGAATACTCTTAAAGGCAACACTATGGGCCACAAATCTCCACCTTGACTTTACGAGGATTCTCCAGCAACACTTCAACAAGCCATCCAAAAAACCCTTGCACAGGTTTTTGAATAAATAGAGAAACACTGCGAGCATAGAATAAACTTGGTGTTATACCAAGCTCTGAACAACATGCAGATTCCTCAAAGCAGCCTGAAATTTTGAAACAGAAACAGACTTAGTTAGGACATCAGCAGGATTCACTTCAGTATTAATTTTAACCACTTTAACAGCACCAGAACCAATCACATCTCTAATAAAATGTAATTTTATATCAATATGTTTAGTCCTCTCATGAAACATGGAATTTTTACTTAAGTAAATAGCTGATTGAGAATCACAATTAACATCTACAGATTTCTGTTCAAAACCTAACTCAGACAAAAAACCTCTTAACCATAAGGCTTCCTTTACAGCTTCAGTAAGAGCTATATATTCAACCTCAATGGTTGAGAGAGCAACAATGTGTTGTAAACTAGATTTCCAACTAACAATGTTACCACCTACTGTAAAATAATAACTTGTAACTGATCTCTTTTATCTAGATCAGTTGCAAAATCAGAATCACAATAGCCATGAACTAAGAAATCAGAATCAGAAAACTTATAAAGCAAACAAGTAGAGAGTGAACCCTTAATATATATCGCAAGTCACTTAATGGCTAATCAATGAGACTTATTTGGTTTACTCATAAACCTACTTATAACACTCACAGCAAAAGCTAAATCAGGTCTGGTATAAACCATGGCATACATAAAGGACCTAACAAGATTTTGATAAGGTATTTTACTCATGAACTCAGCTTCAGCCTTATCTAAAGGTACAGTACTAGCCCTTAATTTAAACTGAGGACTTAAAGGAGTGTTAACAATCTTAAAATCAAACAAACCAAAAGTTTTCAAAACCTTTTGAACATAATCACATTGATTTAAAAACAAAGTTTTCTTAATTCTATCTCTTATAATATTAATCCCTAGAATTCTCTTAGCATTGCCTAGGTCTTTCATATCAAACTCAGATTTCAGATTAAGCTTTAATTTTTCAATTTCATTTTTATGTTTACTAGCTATTAACATGTCATGTCATCAACATACAAAAGCAGATAAACATATGAATTATCTTCTAACTTTTGATAATACACACAAGAATCAAAATTACTCCTTTTAAATTTAGACTTAATCATGAACTCATCAAATCTAAGAGACCACTGCCTAGGTGATTGCTTTAAGCCATACAGGGATTTCTTTAACAAACAAACAAGAGATTCTTTACCATTTTCAATGAAACCTTCAGTTTGAGACATATATATATCATCCTCAAGATTTCCATGCAAGAAGGCTGTCTTAACATCTAATTGTTCTAATTCAAGATCACAAAATGCAACAATGGAAAGAATTACTCTTGTAGAAACATGTTTATCCACAGGTGAAAAAATATCATGAAAATCCACACCATTAATTTGACTATATCCTTTAGCCACAACCCTAGCTTTAAATCTACCTTTTTCAACTCCTGGAATTTCTGGTTTCCATTTAAAAACCCATTTACAACCAATTATTCTTTTATTTTTAGGTTTAGGAACCAAAATCCAAGTGTTATTTTCCTTAAGAGATTTAATCTCATCTGTCATAGCATCAAACCAATTAGGCCATTCTTTAGAATTTTTAGCTTCAAAAAAAGTCTTAGGTTCACAAGTCTCAATACTTTCAGCAACACAGGCAGCAAACTCAAGAAACTCAGAATAATTACAATCATAAACACTTGTATCTAGAAACCTAGAAGGCCTTGTAATTCTTCTAGTTCTATCTCTAGCTAATTGATAGTTATGATTATCTTGGTTTCTGTTTATATTAGGTTCAGATGGAGAATCATTGATTATACGGTCAGTATTTACAGTCTGAACATTTTCATTTTGAGGAACATTTTCCAGATTAGGTTGTTGATTCAACCTATTCTGATTGAGCCTCTCAAGCTCCACCTCAAATCATGTTTGCTGTGATTGAGAAGACTGAGAATCCGAAGTTATTTTGGGAAAAACAGACTCATTAAACACAACATCCCTACTAACAATAACTTTATTCTCAGAAATAGACCACAGTTTATACCCTTTGAAACCGTTTGGATAGCCAAGAAAAATACACTTCTTAGATCTGGGCTCAAGTTTAGACCCAACATTGTGAACAAAAGCAGCACAGCCAAAAATTCTTAAATGTAAGTAACTCACAGGCTTATTATACCAAACTCATTTGGTGATTTGAAATTTATGACAGAACTAGGGGACCTATTTATTAGATAACAAGCAGTCTGAGCTACTTCAGCCCAAAAACCAGAACTTAAACCATATTCATACAACATGCGTCTTACTTTGTTTAAAAGAGTTCTATTATACCTCTCAGCAATACCATTTTGCTGAAGAGTATAGGCACAAGTCTTATGTCTTAAAATCCCACTATCAGTACAAAAAGAATTAAAAGCATCATTTATAAATTCTAGACCATTATCAGTTCTAAGAACTTTTACCTTAAGATTTTGTTGGTTTTCAACTAATAATTTCCATTCAGTGAATTTTTCAAATGCATTGCTTTTATTTTTTAAAAAATAGACCCATACTTGTCTTGAAAAATCATCAATGAAAGAGATAAAGTATTGGGCTCCTGATAAAGACATAGGAACATTAGGAGAACCTCACAGATCACTGTGAATGTAATCTAAACATTTTTCAGACTTATATGTTGAAGTAGTGAAACTTTTCCTATGGGATTTTCCCATGACACAACTTTCACAATTACTGGTTTTAGGAATATCAAGGATGTCATTCTTATGCAAAAAATCAAGGCATTTGGCACCAATGTGCCTAGACCTTTTATGCCACAAGTTACACTTGTCAAAATTAGAAACAGCATAAACAGATCCTAAAACAACATTTCCATTTAGATAGTACAGACCATTTACTAAGTTACCACTAATAACACATTTATCAGATTTGATAACTTCAAGAACTCCACCTTGAGCCTTATAATACATGCCTTTACTATCTAAATAGCTAAGAGAAATTAAATTTCTCTTAAGACCAGGAATATGTCTAACATCAATCAACAAAACAATTTTATTGTTAATTTTAAATTTCACAGATCCAACACCTAATATTTCACAATAGGAATCATTTCCCATTAGGACTTTACCATTTTAAACCTTTTCATATTCAAAAAACCAATCCTTTCTAGGTGTCATATGAAAAGTGCAGCCTGAATCTAATATCCAGGCATCCTGATCTCTATTTTGACTTACAGTCAAAGCTTCAATGTCACCAAGTTCAGCAGTATTGTTAACTGCC
>CATIWQ010091447.1:0-29326 GCA_949673415.1 Euphorbia schlechtendalii | reverse complement strand
TGCATTGAAGGTAAGTCTCACTCGTCCCTTCTGAATGATGTATAATGCAGTGAGCTCCTCATTCTGCTAGATTATATAGAAAAATAATTAAAAGAGAAACAAAATAATGGGCGCATATATTTTTGGAGGAAGTAAAACTTTACCCCATCGATAATTGTCTACCCATCTACAAAGGAAACTTCAGCAAGAGAATCTGCGATGCGACTCAGTTGCAATATTGTCAATCTGGTAAGAAGATCCACACTATGTAGCAGCTTCAGTGATATCAAATTAGAAAATTCTGACATCAAAATCCCACGAAAATCTTCTCTCTTTAGAGACCACAATGTTCCACTAGTGACAGCACGAACTGAAGCCTGGAGAGGCTTATTATACCTACATTGCAATTAACACAAAAGAAGATCATCAACATTAACACAATAAGATAAAAATTTAAACCAAGAGAAAAATTAAAGTCTTCATATCCAAGGGTATTAAAGTCAAAACTTGTACAAAAATGCCAAGAACAAAATAAGAACATGAAAGGAGTGATGAGGTGCTTAAAATCATTTATGGAACTATCAGAAAAAAAAGACAGTGGAATTACGGAAATATACAAAGGAGAGTGTGATCATTCAAATAGCGCAAACAACCCAAAATCTTTACAAGAATATGGGACGAATTAAGAAAATGGGGTGTTTGTTGTCATTTATTGAATTGTTTTTCTTGGTTTATTATTATTTAATCCAAAACAGGTATTATCATAATCAAATTTTGAACATAGATTGTGGGAGCTAAAAGCAAATACACAATTAAAATAAAAGGCTGAAATTTAACCCACATCAGTGCCAACTCTCCAAAGGACGGTAATTTATCTGCCGTATATCGCTGCAAAACTTTTGTTACCTCCACGTTAATCTCTTCCTGCAGTCAGATAATTGATTCATATTTGAACTTCGGTTGTCAAAAAATGCATTTGAAAGCTGAAAAAGCAACCTGGGTAGCATACACCTTAAACTCTCCACTACCAACGACATAAAAGCAATCCCCTTCACCACCCTCCGTTAAAAAAACTATTATCACACATCTTACATCAATAATAAAAAAAGCACCTAGCTGTATTGCAACTCTGCGTATATTCCTGTTGTGTCGAACTTTCTTATGCAACTTTTTTTTTTGAAAACGTTCTTATGCATCTTTAGGAACAGAATTTAAGAAAATCGATAGTAGCTCTCAATTATGTGCACATGAGCATGGATTAAAAATTACCAGAGAAATTAACCTGTTTAACTACAACTTCTCCAGGCTGGACTTCAAATCTTTGCATACAGTCCAGTAGCACTTGACACTAAGAATCAGCAAGCTTTCTGAAAAGGAAGTGGTCATGCAAAGCCCTTTCAATCTGTGCCTATCAGCATAAGTGCATGCATGGATGTAGGATTTATTAAAAGTTTCCAGTAAGAAACCACTGATAAAATTTCAACAGTCAACAATTTCGTGATCTATTAGATCAAGCAGAGAACTAGAAATAAGGGGTTTTAAGTTTAAAATTGAAAAACTAACCTTAACTTAATACGTGCAACAGAGACGAGCAAGGATTCTCAGTTCAGGTAGCTGACTTCAACGAGAGGGAACGAGGAAAAGAACCTAAATTCAGAAAAATCTGAAAAAAACCTAATCTGAAAAGAATGTGAAAGAAGGAGAAAACATACCTAGAAAAGAAGGAAAAGAGGAAAAGGAAGTCCACGACGGAGAGATGAGCAGCTGCGACGGAGGTGGAGTTGACGATAGTGGAGGTGGAGCTCTGTTTCACCGGAGAAAAGTGAGAAGATCTAGCTAGCTTGTTTCATATTTAGTGCGATTTAGCAGACTTCCGATTTTAGGGATATTAATTTGGGGCTATGCATTACGGATTGTTAAATCTAAGAATCGTCGGACAATTAAGTATTCCGGACGTTTGTTACAAAACAACCGTCTAGAATATTCAATTTAGTATTGTGGACGGTTGTTACGTAACAACCATTCGCAATAACTTTAAATAAGTATTCTGAACAATTAAGTATTCTGGATGGTTGTTACAAAACAACCGTCCGGAATACTCAATTTAGTATTGCAGACTATTGTTGCGTAACAACCGTCCGCAATACAACAAAAGACGGAAGGCATTGTGGACATTTGGTAAACAACAACTGTCCACAATGCGTTGATTTGTTATTGTGGACAGTTGTTAAGTAACAACCGTCCGCAATAACCCCAACGTCAATTCCGTCCCACTATCACCAACGGTTACTTCTACAAGCCTCGCAAATAGTGCGACCCTATAAGCCCCTTTTACACTAGTGTATCATTGTCATTTTATTTATTCTTGTAATAGGAGCATGCTATCGTTTGGTATGAGTGATATTCTCATTCATCCAAACCTTTTGCTTGATTGTACATAACTATGTGTTCTCCTATGAGAATGCTTATTATTTTTATAATACAATAAAAAGAGGTGCTGGTGTTTTGTAGGAAAGCGATCGCATTAACTTGGTTGGGACGTTCGTCCCTAAATTTTCACCTGCTCCAATTTTTTCCGATGGATAGACACATTGTTCCTCCAGAGATTTTTCAAAAAAAAAGGAAAATGTGACAGGAAGGAAAAGAATTACCAACCTAGATCTATGTCTTCATTTAAAGCTTATAAATTATGAATAAATCAATTATAAACTAAAGAATATTTTGCTTGATTAGTTTTATGATACCGTTCACTATAAGATCCATTGCAACCATGTGATAAGTTAATTAACAATACAATTCTCATACACAATAAAACATTATGATGTTGAAGGATTTACAACAAAGGAAAAATTCCCAATATTTCAGCTTTCTATTTTAAAATTAATAATATACGAATCTTCACAACCGTCAGCAACATAGATAGAAGAATGTTACATAAAATGCTATAAGAAACAATATTAGAAATTTACCTCATTTATCAATATTTTCTTTGGGATATCAGCAACTTCAGCTTTGAAGACATCCAACAACCACCTGATCCAAAATTTAAAGCAATTAAAAATGATCAAGTATTTAAAGATTAAAAAATATTATGTTTAAAGACTTGTTGGAAAAAATCCATGAAACAGGGCTCTTCCTACTATAAACCCTTGTAGCAAAAACACCAACAATTCTATTTATTATTCCATCAAACCTCTATAAGTAGAATTGAATCCATAACTCTAGAATTCCTAAATTTTGTGTCTATACCTTGTTTCTGTTGATTGTTAATGTAGGAACACGACAACTCATATGAAATCGTGATGAAAGAGTTAATTAAAATTGAAGACATCCAACAACCACCTAATCCAAAATTTTAAGTAATTAAAAATGATCAAGCATCTAAAGAAATTAACAAATATTATGTTTAAAGACCTATTGGAAAGATCATGATAAAAAGAGTTTAATTAAAATTGATTTGGAGCTTTGGCAACAGCGATGAAGGTATGGAACACCTAAAATCGATGGGTTAGGGTTCCACCTCTGTATCCACAATTGAAATAACATAGAATTCGAGAAAAAAGAGAGATGTAGAGCAAATACCTTTCGTGAAGGCAAAGACTACCAATAGTTGGAAGTGGTGGAGATGATGTTCCTTAACATCCGTGAGGAAATGAATGGGAAAAAAGGCAAAGGGGGAGAACTCCATAAAGGGGGAGAACTCCATGTTCATAATGAAAAAGACGAGCAATTGAAGTGGAAAATTCCTTTCTTTTGATTTTTTTTTAATTGTGAAGGATAATTTCTTTCATTTTATTATTGTTATTTTATTTATTTCAATATTAATAAATAATGTTGTTGTCTCTAATTATAAATTTAGAACAGTTTGGAGATTAAATTTAATTTTGTCCCAATAAATCTTACAGAATCAATATTAAAGACAACTTATTAAAGTTGTCACCAAGCATTGCTCCCTTTAGTAACCTAATTTAGAAAAACCCGAATTTTTTTTCTGAAAAGCGTATTTTCATGCAATAAACTTGCTCACTGTGGATACATTGACGATACTCACCCTAAAACTAGTTTGTGATGCATAAATGTTCCTCGTATATACAAAATTCGTTTTATCATGTTTGACATTTTTGAATGATATGTATAGAAAGTCTAGTTGTCAAGGATTTAAAAAGTGGGAGACCAAAGAAGAATCAAGTGGTTAAAAATCTGGTGGATTCATGATCAATTTAGGGAACTAAAGGAATACCAACAAACTTGGATGATGTGTTTATGGATACCAAACTTGGAGGAAATGTTAATGATGTTGATATTATTGATAATGTTGATTGGTTACATAGCTCTACTATGGAAGAGGTTAAGTGTGTGGGTCCTATATTTTCTTGGTTTAATAGGAAAGTTGGGCATAATAGAATCTACTCCAATGCTTGAGTGGATTTTTTTGTAATGAGTAATGGGATGATTCCTTTAATAGTTGTGTTAACTCTTATCATTTGGACCCAAATTTTATTCATTATTATATGCTTGTCAAATATGTTTATCTCTAAGTCTTGGACCTTAACCTTTCAAGTTTATCAATATGTGGGTTGATCACCCCAATTATGTTGAAGTGGTTAATGCATTTTAGAGGAATTCTGTTTTTAGTCCCCCCCCTCCTTATGCGGGTTGTTAATAAGCTTTCTATCTTGAGAGATTTTCTTAAAGCTTTCAACAAGAATGTGTTTGGGACATTGAGGTTAATTTTCATGAAACTCTGTCAAAGGTTGCTAGCACTCAAACTGCTTTGCAAGTTAATATGTTGGACAAAGTCCTTATTCTGAAAGAGCAGTTGGCTTTGTCTGCTTATGCTACGGTCAAAGTAGCCTATAATTGTACGAGTTTCTTTCATGCTTCAATCAAGAGTAGGGGTGCTCAAAAAATAGTTCTCTCTTATTAAGAGAATCAGATCAGAATTGAGGATTATAACTTGGTAAGTAAGAATTTTTCTAAATCACTTTTAATCTTGTATGGGTCTATTTCTTTCACTACTCATCATATAGATTTGAAGTTTATTTTGATTTGTGAATTTTTTATAATGTTGATAAGCAAATTAGTGTTATCAAGTATTTTTCTCCTTAGGAGGTGATCGCAGGGTTTTGACTTTTTTAATTTAGAGGGTTTATATTCGGTGATGAAGTAAAAAATCTTGTTCCCCACTTTTCTACCGATAAGTTAAAAGTTCAAAATACGAACAGGTGTTATCAATACCGCTTATCTAAATAGAAAAATGGTGATCACTGCAAGTATACAGTTTCGATGTAGTTTTAAAAGATATCGATCCCATAGGGAAGGAATTCGGTTTTAAAGACCAACTAGAGTTACGGGGTAAATGAAATGATGTAATTTTGATTGGAGGGTTTGGATGATAGATAGATGAATAGATAGATGTATGAATGGACTGGAGAAGATGTAAAATATATAGATTTTCCCTGAGTGCAAGTTTAGCTGAGAAAAACATGTAAAATCATCAAGAATATTTCGTATACTAGATAATTTCAACAAATACAGTTCTATACGCCCTAATATTCAATAATTCACCACAGAGCAACACATGAGATGACTTTTTTAAGTCTAGGGTAAACGAATTATGACACTTATAAGAACCTAGATAATTATAATACTTTGCTTGGTACGAGTCGCTCTCACATAGCCATATTTAGCAAGTTACCATTCCAAAAATGTTAGCTCACTAAATAACGTTATAATCATAGATCCAGTGATTATACATAATCTTGGTAACCCTGAAATCAGTATTAAAGTTAACTCGAAAGCATATAACTTGATTAATATAAATGATGCAAGACGAATTACTCGTTACGACACATAGACATATCATAAACTTCGAAATAGAAAGTATAAGCAGAAAACAAAGTAAAGTTGTAAGGTATGCAAGTGAAAGCTAAAGTTGATCAAACCGTATCCACTCTTTAATGGGAGTCGTCAATTCCCCCAATTACTCCGTCTACTTTGAATCTTGTCTTGACTAGTATAGAACCTTCGCTAGGATGCTATTCTTTGTGAATCTTGAATAAAAGAATGTTGAAGAACAAAAACTTTTATTGATAAGTGCTTTGCAATTACGCTCGTATTTGTGTAGAAATATAGTGATCGAAATAGGAATAAAATCACTTAAACATTTTTCTCGCTAAGACTTTAAACTAGAGAAATATAGTGATTTCTACTTTCTATCTATACATACACGTCTAACATGTATCACACTATCAATCCAAATTTTTGCCTCTCTCTTTTTGAAAATGGTTGAAGTTGAACCCTATTTATAGAGTACGAAGGGTTGCGTCTATCCAAACGAAGAGTCGTGTCCATTGGTGAAGAGTTACATCATTTCATTTTGATTGGATGCAAAGATTCATCCTCATCCATAATGGAAAGGCACATTTTCATGATTGGTTGACTTCCAAAGGGTGTCTTTTCGGTTGGTAGTTGATGGCGGTTGATCGTTGTTATCTGGCAGTTGGTAGTTGAAAAGAGATAACCATTAACCATCACAAGTCACGACCGCGAATCACATGTCACGATCGTGAACATTGGTTGGCAATTTTCTATTTATGAAGAGTGACAAGTCGCAACCGTGAATAGATGTCACGATCGTGAATTGCTATTTCTTCATGATTCTTCTTTACAACTTTGCCGATCTATGACAACTTCGATCCTAAGCCAAATCATTGTGTTCCACGCATCTTTTTGCACCTTTTTCACTCTTTTTCCATAGAATTCCACTTTTGTTCATTTTACTCCCAGGATTTACCTAATTTCTGCATTTGCATAAAAAACAACTACATACCACGTGAAATCTTTTATATGAAGTATAAAATGAAACAAAATCATATCGTTTTATGATTGAAAATGTCATGATAATAAGTATAATTATACATTATCACACCCCCACATTTAACTTTTTCCATGTCCTCAAGATAAAAACAACAGAAGTGTATAAAATAGTATTCAAGTTCGTACCTCATTTGGTGAAAGATTATTGTAGTGAGTATCACATTCCCACGTTGTATAAGATTCAAGTAAAAGTTCGAAATTCCCACAAATTAGTAATGTGCAATTTATATAGTTTAGTTGCATACCTTTGTTCTTAATGGAGAGTCAACCGAATTGCATCTTCATATAAGTATTATATGCTTACTCGAATATTACCTTCTCTTAAGTATAGTATAAAGTATTAAGGACAGAGGAAGTACACTTTGGAAAGTTTGATCTCAAGGCATTTTTAGGTAACCTAGTATGTTAAAAACACTCTTAGTGGTTGCATTTTATGCTCCATACCACTCTCCCCGTTTTTAGTGGTTGCATTTTATGCTCCATACCACTTTCTCTTCTTTTTTTAAGCATATGTTTTTGAAGTAGTGATTCGTACTTTGCACCCATTTTTCATGTTATGCTATTTATTTTTCACTCATTGAATGGTTGCAGTTTCTGCTCTATACCATTCCTCACCTTTTGCATAACTCATTGGTTATCATCTCTTTCTTTTGATTTTTCTCTCTTAATACCCTCATCCTTTATTGAACACTTTCAAAGTATTATGGCTATAGTTTCCCAACACTTTAAACACACTCAATACATATAGGACTTATTCGAGAATTGCATATAAACTAAAACTATATAACTTATACTAATTCATGTTGCATTGAAATATATATCGAAACTTACTTGGAATGTTGCTTTGATTGTTACTCATAACTCATCCTTTCCAAATGCGAAATGTTGTGCAATGCTCACACTCTCAATGTGTGGTCATACTCGAAACATTTAGTTCGAAATATGCACTAATATAAAACTTGTAACAGCTAACACTCATAATAATATTGGAACATATGTTAGCATAGTATAGGTATGGATAAAGTATAAACAACACAAAATAAAAAAAAATTTCATATTCTTCGATTTTTTCATTTTATTTAATTTTTTTGGATTTTGGGATTTTTACAAATACCCCCCACACTGAAGAACACAATGTCCTCATTGTGGAAGAATTTATTAAAACTGAAAAACTAAAAACAAACAACTAGTCTAAAAATTTGAAAAAGAAAAAGGAAAGAAAAGAGTAAACCCGTTCTATTGAGAAGGAGAATCCGGGGGACTAGGAGTAAATTGACAATTTTGTTTTCTAAAGAAAGGTAATAATTTTCGAAGCATCGATTTACTACTTTTCTTTAGAATCTTCATGTCCTTCTTCATTACTCCAAGTTCTGCTTGGCAATTGTCTAATTTTTGTTGCATGCTCGCCTTCCAATCTTCCAGAGCTTCGTTTTCTTCTTCTTCATCATCTTCTTCAATCATTAGAGCTTTTCCATGATGACGTCTAGCTGTAGGATTAGATGGTCCAAAGGAAGGATCTTCATGAGTAGAGATTAACTTCTTAGTGCGGTTGGAGTAGGTGTAGAAAGAATATACACCATCATTCTCTTGAAGAAGTCCGGTATTCTATAAGTAATTCCCATCCATATAACGAAAATACTCACCCGATTGTTGGACATTGGGGAGTTTGTTACAGGCACCCAAGATGATAGCGGTGATAATTTCGGCCGCCCCAATCTAGTTTCTCATACTTGTAGAATTCTTCTTCATCATGTCCGAAATAATATCCATGAATTTCGCTTTTTGCTTCATCAAAGCGTGAGAAAGAACAAACAAATCTTTCTTTTGGACGTTGGTATTCTCTACTCGACAAAATACCGAAGTGGAAAGGTGTTTGTGGAGAAGAAGAATGCTGTGAGCGGGGGATACGAAGCGGTGGGCCGAGAGCTCACAGGATGAGAGGTTGATCTACCGGGGTGTTTGAAAAAGATGAGCGTCGGGTTGCGGACCCGGGAAAATGGTTTTGAAAGAGAGGGTGAAAACGTTTATTCAGATCGGTTCGAAACTCAAGATGGTCTCAACGGGTCATTCCGGGCTTAAACGGTTTGAAACGGAGCGAAACAAAGCAAAACTGCATTCTGCCAGAGCCAATATCATTGAACGGCATTGGAATATTGTTGAACGGCATTGGAATATCATTAACGATATCGATTTTCCAGACCTGCAATAAACATGCAAAATAGCAGAAAACAGCAAAAACAAAATCCAAAACTTCAAATGATCATAACTTTCGCTATACTTAATGGATATTGATGATCTTTATCATTCCAAAAATCTTAGGATGTGTAAAATATTTCTATATAATTAAAATACCCAAAAAGATTTGAAATCATATTGAAAATTGCAAAAAACATAATGGTGCTCAAAAATAGAAAAAACAGAAAACAAAATGAAACTTCAAAAAGAAAAGAATATAAATGTAAGCACAAACTATAGGAACTCAGAAGCTTACCCCATAGTCATGAATCCACGTTCTTCAAGGTCCATGAAGTCCTCCGGGAAGCTCTCCTTGTTTCTTTTTTTGGTTGGTTTTGGTTGTTTACCGAAAATCTCCGGAAAGGATCCGTTCCTTGCCAAAGTGGATATTTCAAAAGGTGTAGTGACCTCCAAGTGAGTGATAAATATTTTGTGAACCCTCCATTCAAGTCTAAACCTCAAGTATTGAACTTAACTAACCCAAAATCCCAAGTTTTGGGGGGTGAAAGTTAGTGTTTTGTTCAAGTATTCTCAAGAACCCATGAGGAAGTGTTCCTAATTCTAAATGTAAGCTCCTCCTTCTGAAACTCCTTCCTTTCTCTGCAACCTTACCCCCCTTCTTTCTTGTTGCTAAAACCCTGCTCATTTTTATGGGCTCCCTTTAAACCAAAAACTTCCCACTTGTACAAGTGGTACACCCCACTTCTCTTATCTTTTTCTATTATTTTCTTCCACCCACTATTGCCCATGTGGGTTGGTATCATGTTGACAGGGTGTTAGGTGGAGAAAATCCGGAATTATGGGGTGTAGATGAGTCTTTTTGACTAAATAATGTAGAAATGGCTTTTTTGGTCTATCTGTAAACTTGATATCGTTAACGATATTGGTGATATCGTTAACGATATCACCAATATTATTAATGATATTGGCCATATCGTTAACGATATGGCATATACAGGTTGGCTTTTTCTTTATTTGGGTTTTTTGAAAGAATAGGAGGCCCAAAGAAACAAGGTAGATGATTCCCAGACATTTTCAAGACCCTGCAAAATGTGAAAAAGCTAACAAAGGAAGAATTACAGCTTCATCATCGAACTCGCAAGTCGGGCGTAAAAATCCCTTGCTCACAGGCTGCCCTCGTGGGATCACTACTGATATGAGATCAGTATGGTCCCACGATTGAAAGAGCTGTAGGGTTTAGAGATAATACCTGCCCGGTCGCGGTTGGCACTCTTTGGGGATGATGGCTGGAAGCTTTCATCGCGGTGCGACATCTTTCGGGGATTAGTATCTTGGTGCCCCTTGTGAATTGCCCATTTGGCAATGATTGCCCCATGAAGGTTGACCTTCGGCTGATTGATACAGTTGGAACCGTTGAGGAGAGAATGTTGACCTTGTGCCTCTGTCATCCTAGTTGAGAATCCCATGTGTAGGCTATGATAAACCTACTGATAACGTGGAATGTAGAAAATCCGCTGATAAAAAAAAGGCTGGGATAAGATGTGAACTATAGAAACCTCATTGATTGTAAAAAGTTAGAAGAGATGTGAATTGTAGAAAGTTCACCGACTATAGAGAGTCGGAAGGTCATGAACTATAGAAAGTTCATTGATTGTAAAAAGTCAGAGAGTGGCGAACTGTAGAAAGTTCGTTGACTATAGAAAGTCGAAAGGAAAGAGGATTATAGAAAGTTTGTTGACTGTAAAAATTCAGAGAATTACAAACTGTAGAAAGTTCACCGACTGTAGAAAGTTGGAGGGTTACGAACGGTAGAAAGTTCATTTGATAGTAAAAAGTCGAAAGGATGGTTTGAACTGTAGAAAATCCGTTGACTGTAAAAATTCTGAATGGAATGTGAACTGTAGAAAGTCCATTGATTGTAAAAAGTCAGAAGATTATGAACTGTAGAAAGTTTGTTGATTGTAAAAAGTCAGAGAGTTGCGAACTATAGAAAGTTCACGATGGATGCCCCTTGTGAGTTGACCATTGGTTGACTGTGACCCTTGGAGCTGTTGGGGAAAGGATGAAAGTCGTGTTTGGTAGACGTGTGTGCATAGATAGAGAATAAAAATATCTAGATTTCACTACATTCGTAAGTGTTAGCGAGAAAATGTATAAGTGATTCGAAACCTGTTTCGATCACTAGAATTCTCTACATATTCAAGCTATTGTTGTATAAGTGTAATTGCAAATCACTTATCAATAAAAGTTTTCATTCTTCAATATTCGTTTATTCGATATTCACAAAGAATAGCATCCTAACAGAGGTTTTGTACGAGTCGAGAACCAATTCAAAGCAGACGTAGGAATTGCGGGAGTTGACGACTCCTATTAAAGAGTGGATATGATTTGATCAACTTTAGCTTTCACTTGCATACCTTAAAACTTTGCTTTTCTTTCTACTTATACTTTCTATTTCGAAGTTTATGATATGTCTATGTGTCATAATTTGTATTTCGTGGTGAGTCTTTTATATTAATCAAGTTATATGCTTTTGAGTTAACTATAAAAGTAGTTTTGGGGTTAACGAGATTGTGTATGATCACTGGATCTGTGATTATAACGCTATTTAGTGAGCCAACATTTTTGGAATGGTAACTTGGTAAATATGGCTATGTGAGAGTGACCCGTACTAAGCAAAGTAATATTGTCATCCAGGTTTATATAATCATCTTAACTCGTTTGCACTAGATTTAGAAAAGTCATTTCATGTGTTGCTTTGCGGTGAATATTTGAGTATTTGAGTGTTTAGAACTGAATCTGTTAAATTAATCTAGTGTACGTTATATCTTTAATGATTTTGCATGTTTTCTTTGCTATACTTGTTCGTAGGAAATATCTATATACTTTTTATCTTTTCTAATCTTTCATACATTTGTCTACCCATCCATCATTCCAATCCTCCAAACTAAATTACATTATTTTCTTTTGTTCTGTTCCTCTTGTTGATCTTTAGAGCTAGTTCCTTCCCTATGGGATTGATTTCTTTTAAAACTACATCGTAACTGTATACTTGCAGTTATCATCATTTTTCTATTTGATAAGTGGTATTGACAACACCTATACTTTAAAGCCAAAATCTTGTGAATAAGTTATTAAACTTATAAGTAGAAAAGTGGTGAATTGTATTCACCTAGGGGCTCATTCTAGCCTTACTTTAAAAGCTGCAAATCCTAGACTGTCCAAGTTTGTGGAATTGATGTTATAAAGAAATAGACCCGAGCTTCAGATATTCGAACTAAAATAAGCCTAGATCGATCAATATCGATGGAAAAAGTTTGCACATCATTAAATCGAGTGCCTCGGTGGTAAATAATCCTTGGCGAAAGGCTTTCACATGCTGAGTTGGGTCTCCTTCGCCATTATATTTTGAGAAAACCGGGAATGAAGCTTCTTACTGAATGGCTCTTGTATCACTGCTCAAGAGAATGAAGTTTCGGATGCCTAAACTTCTCGGGTGACCTGGTTTATCCCCACATCAACGAACATTCCCCCAACTCTCTTAAGTAACTTGTTTCATAATGCCTCTTCTCCTTTGGCCGTTATTGGGACAACGCTAGTGACTGGATCAATAGTGGTTGTGGCTACCGGGTTCTTGGATGGAGCTCTCATGGGCTCCCTTCTTATCGATGTGGTTGAATGGACCGAGGCCTTTGGCGATGGATGCCTTTCGTACCTTGCGCTTCGAACCTCCGGCTCCTCAACTACATAAAATCTAATTAAGGACCATGAAGCCAGCTGCTCAAGCTCTACAAATTCTCTTATGCATCACCGAGGCCAGGACGGCTCTACCTCTCGTTATTATAGTAGTCGATCTTACCTTCGGGAGTATATGGGGCTTCGAGTTAACCCCCCATGCCGCTCAACTCACTCTGGGCGTGGAATGATCAAGGTTATTCTATCTTGTCTTCAAGAGTTCATGGGACTTTGGAATTGCTCCCTGTATCGCTTGACTCTTCTAGACGTGGGATAAACTTGACCGTTCTTTCCTAGTGTCATGACGGTCGGGGTGCAGACAAATCTCTGCGGTAAATGAGGCTTTATGAGCAAGAACTTCCCCCTTGTGTTCTTGAGTAACTAGAGCTGCTCTGAAATAACCACCTCTCCAAATTGAGGATCGTTTCCTGGCCTACCAAAATCTGCTCTATTTTAGCATTCATTGGATTGACCAAACCTTGAACCTCGCCCATTATGTACATGTTCTATTTGGTTAGGTTGTCAAAGATCCTTGTTTTTGCTAGTGTATCTTCTTACTAACACAACTCAAATTGCATATCCATGTTCTCCAATATTGGGGTAAATGATATTTCCTTTCCTAATGAATCTAGGGGTGGCTGTTGGTTCTCCCCTAGCTTGTTTTGCCTACTAGATCCTTCTCCGTCATGCAGGGGCAGTTTTCACGCTGAGGAATGTGGTGGGGGCATAAAATTTATGGTCAGGCATTTTGGAGTGATTATTAGGTCGGTTTCTGTATTTATAACTTGCTTCTAGGATTGATTTTGCAGGATTTGATCCGCCATATCTTTGGGAAATATGCTGAACATAATACGTGAATAACAAAATTGCTAGGGAAATTGTAAAAGAGAGATTTGCTCGGTTCCACGCTCACCGCATCACTTGATGTCATGGGAATCAAACAAGGATCACCTGTAAGACAGCAACAATGTTAGAGGGTTATGCCGGGCTTATTGGCATAGTCACTCTGATGCCAAAGTTAGTTTTGGACATGGATGAAGGATGAAGAAACGTGTAAGGAGTAATAAGGTTGAAAATGGTCTTTTAATTACCTCTTCAGTTGCCATCGTGTGCCTTTATATAGGGGATGAAATTGTTACTTTGAGAACAACGGTTACCTTAGGTCTCTTAAAGACTTCTACATGCCTCTCTCATGGACAACCATGTGTCAATGCTTCTTAGGGTTAAAACTAACAGACCCCATTGGACCAAATGGGCTAATAATATGATTTCCTTGATATTAGTTATTTTCACATAACTATACTTTAGACTATAATAAAACTATAAGAGGTATTCAACTTCAGGGATGAATCGAAAAAGAAATCTTTATTGATTCCACATTCTATTTTTTGTAGATATATTTGTTATTTTTATTACATTAATTCAAAACATTTGTTAACATTTATATTTATTTCCATAGTTGATACACTTTTATCACAGGAATTTTACATTGAGTCTATATGTACAATCTCAAGGACAAATCTAACCAACTCCATTACGTGATTTAACAATAACGAAAAAAATAAATGGGAAGTACGTACAATCATGTTTGATCAAAATTATTACATGAGAGGAAAAAAAAAGGAAAACTCTATTGGCCTAACCACTTTTTTGGACCTCGTGTTATATCTAGTTTATCCTTTTACTCCCTCTGTTATATACGTCACCTTTTTAGTCTCTATATTATTAATTTTGTTATCCAAATTATCTCTTTCTTAATGCAAGTATAACTTTTTACACCACGTAAGATTCCTATGGTAAAACATTAATTAGGTGGCTTCAATTTAGAACTGAAAAAAGAAAAAAAAATTGAGGACTAAAATTATAAATAAACAATTTCTTGTTAAATAAGAAAATATAATTATCAATCTGTCTTTTCCCTCATTCGATTTTTATTCAAAACAAAACCTCATAATCTAGAGTCTTTTAAACTCCGATCAAAGCAAATAAATGATACGATCAATACAAAATAATGGCTATATCATTGATGGCATATAGACTCTCTCTCTGGTAAGCTTTCTTTCGTCGATGACCTCTTGGATATCGACACCATATTCTTCTTTATAATCATATCTTTATTCAAAGTGCATAATCGAAACTGTACCTATCCCTTGGATTCGAGATTCATGGCTTGCATGTAGAAAAAGCGTATTTCATCAGTTAAAAAGCCTTGAAAAATAGTGGCTATGCTATTTAAACAAGACGGTCAAATGCATCATTAGCTCCCCCACCTATTTCACTTCCACCTATTTCCCCCTAACCTTTACAAAGGATCTCGTAGCTCCCTCATCTTTGAAAAAGTGCACTTGATAACTCCCTCTACCACTAAACCACAAAATTTCAAGAGAGTGAATGTCACTTGCTACCACGTGACTCATTTAGAATAGTCAAACCAATAACACAAAGACACATGACATAAACTAGAAAATTTTAATAAAAACCCAGAAAAATTTCTTTTTAGTCCTTATAAATTTTATTCTATTAAGAATGTCATCTTATACACTGGATTTGATTCCTTGCTTTATATGCAAAATCAAACAATATATGTTTCTGCAAACTACAAACTTAAATACAAATTTTGAAAAGCTCAATTTGGTATATCTCTCAAAATCCAAAGTGTGTGGAATTAAACAAAAAAGATAAACTATAGAACAAAACCCAAAACTGGAAAAAATAGAGATATGAAATCATTTCAACCTATAACTAAAGACATCAATGACATAAGCAAAACCACTTAGCAAATAACCTTACTCCTCGCAATAACTTTTGGGAAAAAGCCCTGAATTTACATGCAAGCATCCGTAGCTACCGGAAAAGTCACGACAAGAGAGTTCCAACCACATACTTCAATTTTAAAATTACCTTTAATACTAGTAAAAGAAAGAAAAAATCAAGAGGATGTCAAAGAAAAATTAAATCAAAAGAAAAATGAAATCAATAAGTATGAAATTATCTAAAAGCTTGATAAGGATTTGGCATTAATTAAAGCAAAGAATTCTTGGCGAGCAAATTAGAAGATGAAGAGGTTGAACATAAATGATCAACAAACACGCCTCATTTGTCAAAGTGGGCGAACAGAATTTTTGGCAAGTAGATTAGAAGATGAAGAGCATTCAACATAGTTGAAATTCAAAACACGCGCCTCATTTGTCAAAGTGGGCCATGTCGGATGCCACATCAAAAAGAGGGAGTTATGAGGTGCATTTTTAAGAAGATGAGGAAGCTATGAGATCCTTTTCAAAGATCAAGGGGTAGTAGGTGGAAGTGGAATAGACGAGGGAGCTAGTGATGCATTTGGCCAAACAATATGATAGAAGGTTTTCCGTCTCATTTTCAAAGATGCTAAATTGATATTTAAATATTTAGAGTTTATGCAAGCAAAGATGAAAATCAGGACTACATAAAGGCTAAGTAAACACCCATATTAACACAAATTACATGATACACTCAATGTAAATTGACATTTCCCCGTTAAGACTTTTTAGAGATTGAGAGTAAATTTGATATTTTTTCTTATTTGATAAGAATATGTTTCACTTAGTTTTTTTCTATAATAAATTGATGTGGCTACACTTAATCAATCTTTTGCCATCATATGTGGCATGAAAAATTGCAACTCTGTTAAGAAAGAGATCATTTGGATAATTGAACTGCTACCATGACGATTAAAAAGGTAACGTATATAGCAGACAGGGACGGTGGAAGGGTGTGAAAGCTATTAGCTGCCATACCTTGTCACCGGAAAACTTTAGATTTCTTAAGCAGTGTCTCACCATATTGCAAAAAAATGGCAAAGATATTGAAAAATATAGCTTAAAATCTATCATCCTCAAATGCAGTGAACGAATGTAAATTTTGTTAGAGGCAGATTTGGTCAGAAGCAGTCAAATATCGTCAGAGGCAAAGTTCCTTAGAGGTAGTAGTCAAAGGCAAGGTTCCTCAGAGGAAATGTCAGAGGAAACGTAAGAGATTAATTTTCTCAAAGGCAAGATTCGTCAGATTCCGTCAAAAGTGGTCAACGATAAAATCAAAGGTTATCTTCAGAAGCTGATTTGGTTAGTGGCTATCAAAACGCATCAATACTGTGCGAAAACAATTAGATGATTTTCAAATTAAGAATAACGCCTGAAACCACTTAGAAATATATATGATAAATGAGAACCAAGTTGAGTCGTGTTCAAAACGCTATTCTTAAAGAATATTTGGCTATTACTTCAAGAATTAAACAATTTCTCCCTTTCAAAATGAAAATGTAATCTGAAATCAGATTGCATATTTATACATCCAAAAGTTTGTAAAGATAAAACATTTGAAATGGTTGTTTCACATATTGAAAAAGAAAAACAAGCTCTTTCATAGAAAGAGAAAGAGTTGTTATAGACTTGAAGTTTCAGCCATAATAATAGTTTTTAATTACATTAAAAAAATCATAACTGAAAAGATTACAAAATAATAAATGGAAATATAGTTGTTGGACATTAAACTGGTATTAAATATCAAATCAAAGAATTTAATTACCATAAATCTCATTTAACCAAATGATATTATCTATAATAAAATATATCAAATATATTTCTCTTTTGAAAATATTATAATACTCAAACATTTTTAACGAGGGACACAAAAAGGAAAGAAGAAGAAGAGTTTTAATTTATTAAATTAGTGAATCCAACTACTTTATAAATATAAAACATTATTTTTTATATAATATATTTATATTGAATATTTATCTTAACATATTTTGTATTTCTCTTTATAGGGTTATCTTTGTAATTGTGTACAAACCCTATATAAATATATATATAACTATCTCTACCTATTGGCAGTAGAGAATTCCCAAAATACACCGACTATCTGGTATTAGTCGTCAGTTCTAACTAGTCGTATTCCCCTTCAATCCACCAATCTCGTGAACCATGGCCGGCGACAGAACAACAGCCTCTATGATCTCCACCACACTTAATATCGCCTCTGACATAGCCATAGCCCCAAGTTTTTCCCATCAACTATTGATTAAATTAGACTCTACAAATTTTATCCTTTGGCATACATTAATTGAAACAATGATTGCTGGCTATGAGCTTTTTTTGCATATTGATGGCTCGACAACAGCTCCGGCAGATCTCTTGAAATAGGCATCCCAAATTTGGGTTACACCACCTGATTTTGTCAAGATAAACATGTGCTTTCATAGATTTTTAATTACATTACACCCTCGCTATTACCGTAGGTCATAGGTGCACGTATTGCCCGTGCTATATGAACAAAACTTGAGCATGCCTATGCATCAGGTTATAAGGCTCAAATTCATAAGTTGAAGCAACAGCTTCATTTTATTGTTAAAGGACAATTTGAGACTGTTACCGAATTTATGCACTGTGCGAAGTCAATTTCAAATTGCTTATCCTCGCTGTAGAATCCAATAGACGATAGCCATATTTAATGTGACAAAGTAGTCATTGATGAGATAAACACTTCGACTGCACACTACTCAACTCGAATAAATTCTGGGACCAGTAGGAGTTGTGGCCGCAGAAGAGGCCAATTTCTCCAATCATAGGAGACCTAATCATCTCATACACAACCTATGACTCATACTAATTCTGCCGGTTACATATCTAATCCCCAGATAATATCAACTCCTCTCGACATCTCATCCTTCTGTTGTCACAATTGCTAGGGTCATGGTCACATAGTAAGCCATTGTCCATCCCCTTGATCTAGTTCATACCATAGCCCCACACCGTCTTCTTACCATACATCTACCATCCACCAAATGAACCACAATGGCTCATGGATAGTGGGGTAACTCATCATCTTGCGTCAAACTTGGGACACTTTCAACTCCATTACGAATATTCAAGACTACAAGAATTTACTTTAGGCAAAGATTCATCTCTTCCAATATAACAAATAAGTTCTTCTAATATTCCATTATCGTCAAAATCGTTACATTTATTTATATTTTGCATGTGCCTAACTCTAATTCAAATTTATTATCCATCAATGCACTAATCAAGGCTAACGATGTTTCTGTGGAATTTTTTGAAAATATTTTTGTTGTGAAGGATCTCCTTTCAAAACAGGTACTTCTCAGAGGCTCGAATAACAATAGACTCTACACTCTACCATCCCATGCTTGAACTCCAATCCGATGTCACATGACATCTCTCTCTACCTGGAATGAGCGTCTTGGTCATCTGTCTTTATCCGTTGTTAGTCGTGCTTTATGTAGGGATAACATTCATTTTGAATCCAATAAAGAAATTTCAAATCCCATTTGTTCTAGTTGAGATATGAGTAAGAGTCACAAATTATCATTTCCATTATCGAATAGTGATGTTGCTGGACCTTTAGATTTAATCTATTCAGACTTATGGGGACTTGCATCGGTTCCTTCATTTGATGCTTATTCATATTACCTGTTATTTTATGATGTTTTAGTAAATACTCTTGTATTTACTTTCCACGTTATAATCTAAGGCATAGAAAACTTTTATTAAATTTGATTCTTTAGTTGAAATTTTTTTGGTTGGCCTATTTAGATTTTTCATTCAAATGGTGGTGGTGAATATATTGCAATGCGTAAATACTTTTCAGATAACAATATTCATCATTGTATGTCCTATCCTCATACGTTTGAACAAAATGGTTTTGCGAAATGTAAGCATCGTCATGTTGTTGAAAAGAGCTTACCATTACTACACCATGCCAACTTACCTATGAATTTTTTGGATGTATGCGTTTGGGACTACCATATATCTTATAAATCGTATGCTTGTTCCTGGTCTAGCTAATTTGTCTCTTTATGCTAACTTGTTTTATTTCGAGCTTGAGAATTTTTTTTATTGTCTTTGTTATTCTTGGTTACGTCCTTACAATTCACATAAGCTTAATTTTCGATCTCGAAAATGTGTCTTCTTGGGATATAACAAAACTCGTAAGGGTTATAGATGATATGATCCCATTTCTACGAAATTCTTTATCTCATGACATGTTATATTTGATGAATAGGTATTTCCATAGTCCGAATTAAGTGCTGCGACTATCCCACATTCCACGAAACCCTAAAAAAACTTTCCTTCCATCACAATACGTCCCTCCCCCACCAATCAAGATTCATCACAATACATCCCTCCTCCACCAAACTAGATTCGTCACCTCCCGTGCCTCTAAAATCAACATCGACAACGACCATATCCACTATTGACGACAAGCCTACCTCCTATGACCCACCACCTCCCAAAGTACTAAAACCGAGACCATCAAAACCCCCACCTCCTCTCAAAACCATGACTACCCATAAAGACACTAGATCCCTCCCTCCACCAAAGTCCCATAATGCTATGGTGGCTCCTATGACTCCATGTTACATTGAGTCCTTAAAATTTACTTGCCGGTACCATCGCTAACGACACTTGGGAATTAGTTCCATCCTCCGACGCATAAAATGTCATGGGTTGTAAATAGGTCTTTAAAACCAAAATGAACCCAAAAGGCAGTATCGAACGCTACAAGGCTTGTTTGGTAGCAAAAGGGTTTCACTAACGATCAAGCTTGGACTTTCATGACACATTCAGCCTGGTTATCAAGCCATCTACAATTCACATTCTCATGTCCTTGGCCATTTCATACAATTGGTTGTTAACAAATTTGGACGTGTCCAACGCCTTCGTTCACGGTGTCCTTGATGAACTTGTTTTCATGTCTCAACTAGTTGGCTTTATTAACAAAATAGGCCATCATTTGTGTGTAAACTTCGCAAATTGATTTATGGATTAAAGTAGTCCCCGCGCATGTGGCATCGCCGTGATTTTATATTTATTCAATCTAAAGCCGATGTCTCGTTGTATCATTGGCGAAAGGGTGGTGTTGTCCTGTTTTGTTTGATATACGTTGATGACATATAGGTCTTAGGCAATGATATCCGTGCAAAGAGTGAGGTGATCCATTTTTTGCAAAGTTGGTTTGCCATAAAGAACCTAGGGCCAAATTCTTTTTGGGGATGGAAATAACCAAGATGGCAGGCAACTTCGTACTCAATCAAAGGAAGTATGTGCTAGATATTTTGAGACGAGCTTCAATGATGGATTCAAAGCAAGTCAATACACCTGCGAGTTTAATCTAAACCACACCCTCATTGGTGGTTTACAATATCTTACCATCACACGCTTGGACATTGCCTTTGAGGTACATAAGCTTGCACAATTTATGCATGCTCCATGTGAGTCTCATGGGCAAGCGATAAAGAGGATTCTCTTCTATATTAAGGGCACATCATCGTTTGGTCTTCAATACACACCACAACGTTCGGTAACCCTCACCGCATTCTCTGATTCCGATTGGGTTGGCAATCCGGATGACAGACACTCTGTTACGGGATTCACCATTTATCATATCACTAATCTTATCTCAAGAACTGCTAGAAAATAGAAGACTATTTCTCGGTCTTCCACTAAGGCCGAGTACCGAGCCTTAGCAACAGCCACCTTCGAACTTTCGTGGCTCAACATGCTTCTGCAAGATATTGCAATGCCTTTGACTTTAATTCAAGTCCTTTGGTGAGATAATTTAAGTACCACATTGATGTGAATCCGGTAACGTGAAGCCCAATCCGAACTCGAGAATTTTCCCAGACCGTGAATTTAGATTTTGAGACACAAAGGAAATTGGATAATGAATTAGATAGTAGAATTAAGAAGAACAAATAGTAATAACACAACCAATCCTAACAAATAAAATGAACAATCAAGCTAACATATAGTTAAAGCAACATTTCGAATTGGATGAAAGAACCTGTTATGGGGTTGATTCTCAATTGTCTAGCCACAACAATTGATCACAATCAAAATAAGACTTCAAGAACAAGGTCACAATCACTCGCACTCAAAGAAGAAGTTGAAATTTCGCAAGGAAATCTGAAAATTTAATAATTTTCAAAAACATGATAAGAACACATAGAAAGATGTCTATATATAATAAAACTAAACCTAAGTCACGAAATTTGTTGAGTAATTTGTCTAAAACTAAAATACTAAAGTTCTAATAGTTTTAGGAAAGAAGTCTTTAAAGAATCAGGAAAGAAATCCAAACTAAACTAGAAATAAAAATTAAAAGCTCTAAGATTGTTGGAAACCCATTTAGTATTTTCTATTAATTAAATGGCCCAATAAAAAATAACCAAGATTCCAATGGGTTAACATGTGTCATACACATGCGTGTCCAATGCTCACTTTAGCTAATTTAAACCAAACCAAGTCTTCAGTCATTCTTCCTTTATTTCGATCAAAGTAAGGAATTCTTCATCCTTGTTTAAGTTCATATTATTGGAAGTTGTTGAAATTTGACTTGAATGTTGAATCATTAAAATCTCTTTGACAAACTAGTTTAAGGCATCTTGAACTCTCTTTGATATAGACCTTGTAATTGGAATATGCAAAGGATCTTTCTTCTTAAGCTCCTTGCCTTTGTCAGTTTCATTCTCAATATTGGTTGTGTCATGATTCGAATCATTATACTTGACTGCCAATCCGGTTTTCCACAATCAAACGAAAGACCTTGAAGTTGACTTTCACTTTGTTCGTGAACGGGTTGCTGCAAAGAATTTGTTCGTTCATTACATTTCCACGGACGAACAAATCACGGATATCTTCATGAAACCGTTATCACATACACGATTTGCCATCTTACATGACAAGTTGGCTGTGTTGTCTCACCTAGTTCAACTTGAAGGAGGATGTTAGATAATATCTTTATATTAAGTATTTATCTTTATAGGATTATCTTTGTAATTGTGTACAAACCTTAACTCTCTATCTATATATGTGTGTGTATGTATATGCAACTATCTTTACTTTTGGGCAGTAGAGAATTCTCCAAAATACACTGGCTATCTTTATCTTCCATTTCTTTTCTTATTTTTTTTTTTTTTGAAAATGGAAAAGCATTTTTATCTTATTTATATTAATATTATACTATAGTAACTTTTATCAATACGTAGTTTTATTTTAATACTATTGTATCAACCTGTTTAACTTAATATTCAAAGACTATTGTTATTATATAATATTTGTTTTTGTTAATACAAATTAAATATGAATTATAAATTTATCTCAAACCTATTATCCAAATAAAATTAAATAAAACGTATTCTTTTTAATTTGATCCAGAATTATTTCTAATTAATATTGTATCATATTGAAAAGTACGCCCTCCATCCCATTTTAATTGCCTATTTAGACTTTATCTCTTGCTATTTTGATTGTCATTTGTTGATTTTTCCCTCTTTATTTCATTTCTACCTTTATTAGTAACAATTAATTTCATTCCTATTTTAAAAGATTTATTCAATCTCTCTTTCAATTCTATCCATATTTATAACAATTAATTTATTTTACTTTGTTTAAATGTAATTATGATTGAATGAAATTATATAGTAACTAAAAATAAGGTAAAATCTTTAAAAAAGAGAGAAATTATTATTAGTCAATTAATCAATTAATCAATGCAATAAATATAAAGATTAATTTAGTATTTTTATTTCATTTCTTAAATTGCCGTCAAAACTCTAAAAAGACAATTAAAATGGGATGGAAGGAGTATATTACTATGATTGTCCAGGTTTATTTTCTCAAAATATTTAATTGCCACTTATTATTTATAGTAATTCGTCTTCACTTATAAAAAAAAATCGTTACTTTTGTATCTTGTACCTTCTTAAACAATTAGGAGAAAAAATAAATTTATTGGTTAGTTTTCTATCTCATAATTTCTTAAATTGTTAACACTATTTTGTATTTCGTTGAATTGCATTGTAGATATGACATTGTTGTACTCTTCAGATCGATTAAATTAATTACCGAAATTTATGGCCGAGGGTCAAAATTTACGATCGACCGACAGTCGAACCATACTGCCACACTCATTTGGTGTTTTGGCACCGTCACTGATATCAAAGGGATCCAAAAGATTAGGACAAACTTCAGAAAAGTACTTGTGATTTCACTCATTTGCAAAACGGGATTTAAGAAATATTTTTACAAAAGGGGTGTGTGGTTTGTAACAGTTAGCAAATGAGGGATTTTCCATCCATTTTGTTAAATAATGGTGATGTGGCAAGGGTAAAATGGGAAACCCTCTCTTTTTGTTCACCTTTTTTTCTCTGACAAAATCCTGAGGTGCTTGGATTGGATTTGAATATGCCAAATGTGTTTCCTTTGATTGTTGTCGCTCATGAGCCGAGGAGTTTAGAGAAGAATCTTGCTAGTGCTACTATGTGGAATGCTTTTCTGTTACAAGGAGGAGATGGTTGGTCAGTTTGCAAAGTAGAGATCAGAGCCATTTGAGGTGAAAAATGGAGTGAAGTTGCCGAGTTTCAGTTCTTCCTCCTTTCTCTCTCTAATAAATGCACACATCTCACCTCTATTGATGTTCTTTGTAGGCTAGTTTATTGAAATTTTTCATTGTTTAAAGGAGTTGTCTGTCCATTTATTAGATAATTATTCTAATTTGGGAAGTGAGTTTCTACAAATGAGGAAATTGAAGTTGATTTGGTTTAAAGATTCGTACTTTATCATGAATTAGAAGAGATAATTTTGGTTTTGGTTAGTTATGAAGAAGCTATAAAAACAAAAAAAGATTGCAGCTTGAAATGGGTTTGCAAATGAACATGGGAGAAGAAGAAAAATGTTGATTTCCTATTTTACCCTTTTCACATCAACATTATTTAACAAAATGGATGGAAAACCCCTCAATTGCTAACTGTTACAAATCTTAAATTCCTTTGTAAAAATAAATTCTCCATTTAAGTTTTTAAGTTTTTTTAAGTTTTCTTAAAAGATAAACTAGTACAAGGACAAAAAAATGTGGCTAGGTCAAACTCTATTAAAATGAACTTTTTTTTTATTTACCAATTTTCACTCTAAATTCTCCATTTATTTCATAAAACCTTAATTATTTTGAGAATCCGCTTTAAATTTCTTTTGCTCGTTTCATTTTTCTCTTTGAAACTTGATCAACAACTATAGTAAAACTATAGAAAACTATTAATGTTGTTGTTACCCATACTTTATTATAGTTTATATGTTTTACTTAAATTTTATCAACTTAATGTCTTTTGTTATAGTTGTGTAAATTTAGTTATTTTTAAGGTAAACTTAAAAAACATGTCTCGTTGCTTGGTTGTTTTCCAAAAGGGTTATTGTGAAATTTTATTTGCAAACAGGTGCTTATGATTTCAAAAGTTAGTAAAAAGAGGATTTCCAATTTTTAATTACGTCATGAAAAGGGGTATTATAGTCCATTTTGAACTGAAATTTTGCATCCCATTTAATAAAAATACAATACACCTCATTGATAAAATATTTTTTTTATTTTTAAATGTGATGATAACTTTTAGAAAATCATAATAAAATAAAAAATTTCTGGAAGTTACTCAAATCTTGATGTATAATTTTTAAAAGTATGATTAAATTATAGAAATGTTGAATTTATTGAAATACCTTCTTTAACACTATTATTTTCAATGAAAAAAATATTTGTTTTCCTCTTTTTGCTAACTTTTGAAACCTAAAGCACTAATTTGAAAAAAAAAACTCACAAGGACCTTTTGACACAACTGTCAAACCACAAGATATGTTTTTGAAGTTTACCCTTATTTTTATTTTATAACAATATGAAAACTATATAAGAACTATATCAGAACTATAGATAAATTTGGGTAATATATAAAAAACTATAACAAAATTATAGAATAATCTAGAAACAACATCTCTTATAGTTAGACTACAGTTTTGTAACAGTTTTTTTTAAGAAATATCATCATTGATCTAGTTTTGAAGATTAAAAATTAGACAAAGATATAAAACTCTAAACATCTCGAAACGGTTTGCGAGATATATGAAAAATAAGAAAAAATGTGTAAAAACAAAGTGGAAATTACATAAACGAAACTAAGATTGGAGAGGAGAATAGATTTGGCAATTTGAATCTTAATTGTTATAGTTTTGAATTTAGCTGGGAACTTAAATTCCTTTTTGGGCATGTTCTACAAATCAAATGCCCTTTTGGTGCATGATCTATTGAAATCGCCTATTTGGTTTTTGACGTACTCACTTTTTGTCTATTGAGTGCCTAATGTATTCACTATATGCATATTTAAGCATAATCTATTTAATTTTAGTATATAATGTGTCTATCTCACAAAATAGAAAAAAATGAAATAATTATATTGTTATTTGGAGAATGGGTATATTTCGTTAATCATGCATAAAATTGTCGATCCTCAATGATCCGTTAAGTTATCATACTAAAATTCTATATGCTAGGTAGCAAATAGGACAGTATTGAATATGTCAAGCACAAAAAATGTAATGATAGGCCAGGCACCAAAAAAAAATTGAATTATATAACATACTCCCTAAAAGTATTTAGTTTTTAGTTGGGAGTCTCGTCTTTATGTTTGGGCTAAAAGTTGGTACTGGTATGTTTTTTCCCAAAATAAAATTACCGTAAATTGTTGTAAAAAAATTATTTAGAAAATAGTTTTTTCCTTTCTCTTTTGAAAAACTTACTAAAAGAAAGTCGAAAATATACCAATATAGTCTATATAGATATAGCTAGTATTGAAGAGAAAATAAAAATCTTTAACGCCATATGTAAGAAATTAACGTTTATGATATGAAATAATGAATAGAAAACAAATAAAAGAGAGAAAATCATGAATAAAGTGTAAAAGCAAATATAAAATATGGAGTTTTGGAAAAGAATTAAGTTGTATGTAAAATGGTAAATATTTATTTAATAAACAAAACTCTCATTTCCCTCAAATTTTCACATGAAATGTTGCACTTTGTATGACAAACACCAATGTCAATTTGGTGGAGAACTTGGGTCGACGACCGCGGACTGCAAATCCCAACAGGTTAAAAAATTCAGCCTAGCAAATAAAAAAAGTTATATTTATAATTCAATTAATGAAACATGAAAGACACGGTGGATGATGAATAATGATGTTTGCCCTAATTGTTTTCTAGACATAGAATCAGCATCACAATTATCATTTGAGTAATCTTTTGCTAGGAGGGTTTGGCGTGTCTTTGATCGTCGACTAATGTTTCCATCAAAATATATCACTTGTTGAGTAATTGGTTTTAAAATAAATCAATAGCTTTGTTGGTAGCATGCTTGTTACCTCTTATGATCCATTTGGATTGGTAGAAACAAACTGGTTTGGCAATCGGTTCATTCTCAATCACGGGCTGTTGTTCGTTGTGCGACAACCATAGATTTTTCGGCTCATTACGGGCTTGAGGATTTGGTAGCTGTGAGCATGGTCCGCCCCGGCCCAATGATGACATATTACCAAGTTATCTGTAGCAAGTGATTCATATCCGAATTCCGATTTTGAAATACGAAAGACAATCAAGTGATCTCGAAATTGTGAATTAGTTAGACCCTTGTAGTTCTATATTATTTTATTTTCTTTTATATTATACAATGTATTAATATTATATGGAATGTGCCACAATATTGTTATGTGTAACTATTATTATACATAATATGATAATGTGAATTTTATTTAATATAATACATATATAATATAACATTTATATAATTTTTTTTAAATTCAAAAATAAAGATACGGTCATAAAGATACGGTCATGGCCACAATTGGTTTCTTAGGATTATTTTCAAAAAATAAATAAATTAATAAATATTTAATTAAAGATGTGAGTGTGAAGAAGGGGAAAACTGAAAAGCAACAAAGAAAATCTCAGTTGCAGAGAAAAACTAAGAATGAACAAAGTCTCAGTTGAATTTTCACTACGCCATAGATGGCCTGTCGCAACCAGAATGACTGGTGTTGCATTGAAGTATTACGATTTTTTAAGAAAAAAAGGATTTTTTGAAACATATTTTAAAAAGTGTTGCAATAGATATTTTTGTTGATCAAATACACTTTCATCGCAATACTTTCAGTCTAACCGTTGCGAAAAACAATATGAATAGTAAAAAATTGACGGGCGGGAAATCTACAGCTAGTTAATTGACGGAAAAATTTTATTAAAAAATTAAAAAAATAAAAAATTTAGTAACAAAATATTTGAATCACAAATTTCTCTATCTCATCTTCCACAGTTCATGGTTTCTGTGAAAAATAACCTAAATCCCTTCTAAGTTCATCAAATCCATCTTCCGATTTTCATCAATTCTTTCCGAAATTGAAACTCACAATCCCTCAATTTGATGATTTCGTCTCTTTTATGAAAATCTGTACCATTTTCCTTCTCAATTTCTATCGGTACCCAGTGGATTACAAAATATAAGTAAGGCAAACAGTTAGATAAAGAGGAAAGAAAGAAAAAAAAAGAGGCTCACAGCATCTGCGTATTACGCCCTAATTATTCATTTTTCTTAGTGTTCTTCATCGGTGGAGATTACAGATCCTTCGGTCGCGAACACAAGGTTGCTTTCTCAATTAGTTTTTGTTTCGACTAATTTTGGACCTCTGGTACCTTCTCTGAGTTGAATTCTTGGTCTCATATGTGGCTGCACTTTGTTCTCTGACTTTAATTCTTTTATTTATATATCTACATCTTGTGTTAGATATTGAGATTGTATTCGTTCTTTCTTCCAACCTTTTTTGCTATAGCTTTCATGGATCCGCTTCATTTTTGTTCTATCATCACTCAATCGCCTTTTATTTTGTGTACAAAAGCTTTCGAGTTTCAACTCCTCCATGTTTGTTGGTTTTGGTTAGATAATGTCATACTCAGATCCGACTACAAACAAAAGGGCACCAGTCCGGGCAATTGAAACTCCTAGAAAACCTAAGATTCTAATTGTTGCCAATGGCAATGTTGCTGCTATAAAATTTGGAAATCTTTGCCATTGTTTCTCTGAGTGGGCAAAAGTAAGAGCAGTTGCCACTAAGGCATGAATATAGTGGACTATTAAGCCCCAACATTGTGTAAGCCGAATCGTCCTCAACGTTCTATTTTCCCATTCGCATATCTATTTGAGCACGGTTCATTAAACCCATATTATGATTTTCTTAAATAGGAAGGACTATTATGAGTATGTGGACTTTTGTTTCAAAGAATTCGGCGATCGAGTGATATGTTGGGTGATAGTGAATGAACTGAATATGATTGGTTCGTATGGATATGCATATGGCACTAATGCACCGAGTGGATGTTAAAATTATATGGATATTCATTGATAGAGCATCACTTCCTAAAGATATTGTTCTATACTTTAATGAAGATGAATGGTCCAGTTGGAAAAAAATTGGAGATATTGTGCTTCATATTGTGTAGTTTTGTTTTTTAGATAGTTACTGTGTTTTTGTTGGTGTTGTTTTGATTAGAAGTGTTGCATTTGATTTTGCAGCACTTTTGGCCTTCCCTTGTGATTAAGTTTCTTTTTTAGTTTCCTTCTTAGAGTGATTAAGTTTTCATGTATCATCTTAATCTTATATTTTAATATTACAGCTACT
>CATIWQ010091439.1:0-11635 GCA_949673415.1 Euphorbia schlechtendalii | reverse complement strand
ATCATAATAAAATTAATGAAATAAAAATATAATATTATATAGTTAAAAGGTAACATTTTTATTATTGATATAAATAATTATTATTCAATTAAGTTTCAGTATTTTCAATTTCAGAATAATAAGTTTCAGTTCAGTTTCAGTATGTTCAGTTTCAATTCAGTTCAGTTAAGTATCATTTAGTTCAATTCAGTTCAGTTTCAGTATGTTCAGTTTCAGTTGAAAAGAACAGAGCCATATTCTGACTAGGCCGGTCCCCGATTTCCGTATTTCTTGATTTTTGTGGTTTTTTTATTTATTTAATATTTAAATATATTTTTAATTTTTTGAAAATATAAATAAATTAAATTTTACTAAACTGTAATTTTTAAAGTCTTAAAAAAATAATTTAAGTCCTTAAAATAAATTGGCAATGAGGAACATTCGAAGATCTCCAGATAATAAAAAATCGTGTGATTCGAGGATAAAAATCCTGAAAAGCCATCATCATTGAACGCGCTAGCTGGTATAAAATCCCAAGCTCATAGCTATCCCTCATGTGATAATTGCTGGTTGTATAACTAGTATGATAACACGAAATGGAGAGGAGGGATTGAGAATATACCTGACCGATGCGGTTGGTGACTTCTTTTCCTCTAATTGGTGATGACGTGGGCCTTTCTTTCTGGCTCCATGTCCTCATAAGATTTCCCATTTCTTTGTTCGAAATCCCTTAGTGTTTGATGCCCTTTGCAAAAGGGTCGATCGTTTCTTTCTACGGTGTCCCTATAATAGTTGGCAACCGTTTCATTCTTCGACTGCGATTATCGTGTGCCCTTTACGAGTTTGTTGGAATGATGGGTGCCTGAATCTGTTTCGAAGGCGATCCTAGTGGGTGATATCCAACCATTTCTTTCTTCGATTGGCGGATGAGACTATTTTTTTCTTCAGTCATCGAGATATTTGTTTCCTTCTTCGGTTGTATTTTGAAGTAGGATGTTGACTTATTCCTTGTGACAAATCAGAGGAGTGTAATGTTAGTATATTTTATGATGAATGTTTTAATAATGTGATTGAGATTATGCGACGCAAAAATTTTTGCCCCTTCAATCAACAATTAAAACATGATAAATAAATGAATGGAAACTCGGGGATGTCCCGAAAAATGCTCCATTGTTTTTAGGAGGCTTTTGTGATGCAATGGTGCTATGTTGACTTTAGGCTTGAGTGGGCCATCGTCTTTCTTGGTGTTTGCAGGTTCATCAAATTGAGGTTGAGTTTCTCTTTTACTGGGACGGTGTTGCCCTAGTTTAGCATTATCTTTACTTGTAAATGACGTGATGCGAATTTAATGTATGCATGATTTTATGAACAATATTTATCATATGATGTATGTTCATTTGTTGTAAGTGTTGTGGGCTCATTCATTGGAGAGCCTTCTCTTATCCTAGTGCATGGGTGCCCTTAGGATTTATCTTGTTGGGGATTCCATGGATGACTTCCTAAGAGCGACGACCATGGGTTCATTGAATCAGATTTATGTTCAAAGTTTTGATCTAGTCTGAGGAGGATCTAGATGAATTTTTTATCCTGCATTGTGTTGGCGATGATTACTTGGAAGCTATTTGTCTAAAGTGTTTGGAGGTGTATGATGTCACGTACCGTTCTGAGGAGGAGATGATGAATTTCATATTTTTTTGGTTCTAATTTCTGCATAGATCACCCTTGCGGGTTTTCAATCTATCGAACCTTGTCTTTATTATTGCCTAGACCGCCCTTTTAGGTTTTCAATCCAGCAGACTCATTTTTCTATATTTTTTTAGTTTTTCATTTTTTTGGATGTTTACTTGCGATATTCTACCATTGGCATGCAAGTAATCAAGATAAGCATATGCATAAAGCTTCAGCAAAAATGACAATTCATTGATGAACTTAACAGGGGTATAAATGTTTCAAATGATTTGACTCCTGCCATCAATTAGCCCTTTCAGGTTTTCTAACCAATGTGGTTCTCTTGATGTCCTAAGTTTTTCCTAAGCCGCCCTTTTCGAGTTTTCAACTTAGGGGACTGTTCTTTTTCTGTTTTGAAAAGAAGCGTTAATTTGACTTAAATAATAGTGTTAATTGATAGGCTAATTTATTTTTTGTTGGTACTGCTTTTTACCGATTTATTTCTTTCACCTATGCGTAATAGTAATTGTGTAAGACTTGGTTGATTTGGTATATCGACCGCCATCCATGTCCACAACTTCAATTATTGTCTCGTTCAGCATTTCTTATCTATTGGCTGGTGCTCATGCTGCTTCGCTAGCTTGAGGTGTATTTGATGATGAGACTTAATCATCTACACTTCCTTTTGAGTTAAATTGTTCTCTAACGATAGGTGATATGTCAGAGATCAGATAGCTTGATTCCATAGATAGTGAACAATTTTCGTTCAATGACGTTCCTTCCGCAATGTAGTGGTCAGCCAATAAGTGTTGGTGGGCTATGTGATGAAGTTGTTGATGTGTTCAACAATCTGACTCCTTTGTGTCTTTGATACTGCGCCGGTGGTGTGACATCAATTTGCTTTCTTGAAATTTTTTTCTTATTCTAGCTTTGATCATTTTGATCTTTGTTTGACTGATTTAGTAGTCGATGGACATTTTGTGCTTGGTGATATGTTTGTCAATCTTACGTCTTTGTAAAATGAAGCAAATGGTATCACGCATCATCTAAATACATGTGTTTGTCTATCACTTTCTCTCAAGAGTCAAATAATTTGAATTTATTGTAATTGTAGGGAATACTTTTATACCCTAATTAATTTCATGACATGATGTGTCACATGTGCTAAAAACATTATGTATATGTTTATGAGAATGTGTGATGTCATCAATAGAATATCAAGCAAATAAGCAAAGTTCAATTTATTAAAAATTTGAAAGCCTTGTGGGCAAAGTAGCTAAAATCTAATTTATTACATCATCATCCATGGGAATTCTTTGGTACTAGTACCCCCTGAATGTGTCCATGGATTTAAAGTGCTCCATCCTCTCTGCCTTCTCAAACACTTTTTGATAGCTCGAAAAGATGTCCAACCCAACTTGTTCTTGTATGATGGTAGTGCACCGTTGAGAAGCTTGGTTATCATCTCTGGTAGAGTTAAGCGAGCTCGAAGCCTGACTTGCGTGGCCATCTAACGCACATAGTAGGATTTGAAGCTCTCACCCTGCTCTTACCTTATAGCCTCCAGATGTTGCATTGTGGTTTCCACTTGAGAGTTGAAACCATAATGCCCCATCATAGCCTGAGCAAGGCTATTCCAATCAGTAGCTATATCCAACGTAAGGTGGCTGCACCATTCATTGATTGGGTGGCCCAAGGTGATGACAAAGAGCTTAGCAATCATTCGTTCGCTGACCCTTAATGCTCTCATTACCGTCTGATAATGCGTTAAGTGAGAGTGCAGTTCACCAGATCCCACATACTTTTCAAACTGCAACATTGCCAAGTTTGGGGGTAAGCTATCTTCATCCCCGATTGTCGGTTGCGCCGAGTACGGATTTATGAGATGGCCACTGTGAGTGGTCAAGAACTGTTGTCGTAATTCTGCCATTCCTGGTTGTTGGAGGAGGGGGTTCCCTGCGCTTGGATAAGAGCTATGTTACCCCTGGGGAAATGCCACAAAATTGAGTAATTGAGGTGCTTGGAACTGTGAGGCAACTGATGTACTCTAACTAGGAATAGGTTGTTGGGTCATTCCTTGGTAGAAAGGCCCTAGTACGAACGCTGCTGCCTAATTTTTCATAGGAAGAATTGATTATGAGAAGGAATCGTAAAATTATATCCTAGCTACCCAATTTGAGCCTAGTTCAGTTGTCTTTATCCTGCCTCGAACTTATAAAAGGTGGCAGGATTTGGGTGCACTACATGTGAGGTAGGATGTCTGATAAGTGTATAATTACACTTATTATCATGATAATTTTACACACTAAACACTATAGTTTAAGTCATTTTTACACTTCATACAAAAGATTTCACATGGTATGTAGTATTTTTTATGCAAATGAAGGTACTAGGTAAATCTTGGAAGTAAAATGATTAAAGTTGGAAATCTATGAAAAAAGAGTGAAAAAGGTGCAAAAAGATTCGTGGAACTTAAGGATTTGGCTTAGGATCGAAGCTGTTGACGATTGGTAAAGTTACAAGAAGGATTTCGAAGAAAAACACAATTCACGGTCGTGACAACCATTCGCGGTCGCGACTTAGTATTCTTTAGAATAGAAGGTTTCCAACCAAGTATTAATGGTAGCGACATGTACTTCGTGGTCGCGACTTTGAAGGTTTTTTTGTCAACTCTTCTCAACTACCAACCGCTAGATAAGAACGATCAACCGCCATCAACTACCAAATGATAAGACACCTTTTAGAAGTCAACCAATCATGAAAAGGTGCCTTTCAATTGTGGATAAGATCAACCCAATTCAACCAATCACAATGAAGTGATGCAATCTTTCACCAATGGATACAACTCTTCATTTTGATAGACGTAACCCTTCGTAATCTTTAAATAGGGCTCCAAACTCACAAATTTCGTGGAATGGGTGGCATGTATGGTGTGTGGGCACTTAACATGACATAGAGGGTATATATGTGTGAAAATCATGTAGATTTCATTTCGTTCTAAGTTAGAGAGAAAATGTATAAGTGATTCGAACCCTATTTTGATCACTAGATATCTCTACATATTTGAGCGAGTGTTGTATAAGTGTAATTTCAAATCACTTATCAATAAAAGTTTTCATTCTTCAATATTCGTTTGTTCGATATTTATAAAGAATAGCATCTTGCAGAGGTTCTATACGAGTCGAGACCGAATTCAAAGCAGCCGCAGGAATTGCGGGAATTGACAACTCCCATTAAAGAGTGGATACGATTTGATCATCTTTAACTTTCACTTGCATACGTTACAACTTTGCTTTACTTTCTATTTATACCTTCTATTTCAAAGTTTATGATATGTCTATGTGTCATAATGTGTATTTCGTGTTGAGTCTTTTATATTAATCAAGTTATATACTTTTGAGTTAACTTTAAGAGTAGTTTCAGGGTTAATGAGATTGTGTATGATCACTGGATCTGTGATTATAACGCGGTTTAGTGAGCGAACATTTTTAGAATAGTAACTTGCTAAATATGGCTATGTGAGAGCGGCCCATACTAAGTATAGTAATATTATCATCTAGGTTTATATAATCATCTTAATTCGTTTGCACTAGATTAAGAAAATTCATTTCATGTGTTGCTCTATGGTGAATAATTGAATATATGAGTGTTTAGAATCGAATCTGTTAAATTAATCTAGTGTACGTAATATCTTTGATGATTTTGCATGTTTTCTTTGCTATACTTGTTCGTAAGGAATATCTATATATTTTTATCTTTTCCAATCTTTCATACATTTGTCTATCCATCCATCATTCCAATCCTCCAAACTAAATTACATTATTTTCTTTTGTTTTGTTTCTCTTATTGATCTTTAGAGCTAGTTCCTACCCTGTGGGATCGATGTCTTTTAAAACTACATTGCAACTGTATACTTACAGTTATCATCATTTTTCTATTTGATAAGTGGTATTGATAACACTTATACTTTAAAGCCGAAATCTTATGAACAAGTTATTAAACTTATCAGTAGAAAAGTGGTGAACAATGTCCCCATGTATCAGGCCAATTAGTTGAATAGCCATTGTTAAGGGTGACCTCCGATTTGGACACTACATTCTGAGCCCTCTCAGCTTGTTGGCGAATAAGTGATGCTAGATGTTCGCTGTTTGCAAAAGCTGTCAAGATAGCTGTAATCTTAGCACTCACCGACGATTGATGTGTCTACTGAGAGTTTTATCCTGTAAGAACAGGGTGATCCTTCCCCGCTCCTTCTTCTTATGGATTGGCCATGAAAGACATACGTTGAAATAAATCTGAATTAGAATATGAGTCCTCACTTGAGTCAGTGTACGGAACCCTTTCAGATTGGCCACGATTGGAGAAATACAGACCAGGTTGTGAGCAGGCCTTTTCCAGGCCTTTTATAAGTAGAAGATCAGACCATGTGTTTGGGATTTATGACATGATTTGTGATGCGAAAAATGCATGAGATGTGTAATGTTATGGTTGCATTCACAAGGGGTTAGCATGCCATGATATGAATAAATAATATGTTTGTCAATCCATTTAAAACAAACAGGTTAATAGTTAGGAAAAATTAAAAGTAAGTGGAAATGAAAATCCAACACCTGGGGTTGAATTTGAGATCTGTACGATGTCTGTGTGACATCGTAATTTGAGTGGTGTAAGTGAGGTGACCAAGTTACCTATATGGTAATATGTCAATATTTTGAGATTTTGTTCTATGACTAGATCTCATGGGATGAGGAGGTAAAAATTATTTCGGGTAAGCAGTGAGACATACCCCGATGAAATAGAATGAAAATAACCACTATATGTAGCTACTGAATGATTAGGTTAAATTACCCAATTAGGGTGAGTTTCTGATGTCCGTGTGATCATTGTTATTTGAGAGTATGTGGTGATGCATGAATCATTTCCCAGTGTGGGTGAATGGTTCGGGTATAAGGCGTATACCCTTGAGGATTGGTAAGGTAAGACTTAAAAAGAGTTCACCTCGTTTGGGCTTAGGTTAGGATGTCAACCAAGATATTTCTTAATGTGGGAAAAATGATTTGGGTAGGTATTTGCCATGTTTGGGTTATGTGGTATGTGTGATTGCCCTATGTAGGCTATGAGTTGGACATTGAGTGGACATCTCATAAGTAATGTGTGGGATATGTTATTGCCCCTTGTGGGCTGAGTGTTGGATGTCAAGTATACATCACGTGGTAAAAGAAAGGTATGTTTACCTTGTATGGGCTAATAGCCAGATGTCAAGTGAACATCTTGCTAAAAAGGGGTAAGCGATGTTTCTAAGTGGTTCTATGTTGTCCTAGGGCATCATGATCTCAAGTGTCAATTAATCCTAAGTATGACGATGAGAAGATGTTATGTTACATCATACTAACATTATGAGTGTGTGCGTTTAAGTGTCTGCATCAAAATTCATGGTTAGCATGATATTTGTACAATGATAAGTAGTAACCACATAGCACATAGCATGCAACGTTCAATCTTCCAACCATACAACTCCCGCACGTACCGTTTTTGGCTAGTCTTTATCCTAAGTTTGGTTTATCTTAGCACCATGAAGATACTAAAGAGTGCACTTGCAAGAAAATATAATGCATGGTCATTTTTTGGGTAACACCCTAGGGAAAATACCTACGGCTTATTTACTTGAGGTTTGTAAATGCGTTGTTGATGTAGAAGGTTTTTGTTGCACTAAAATACACTCCAAGCCTCTCCCCAAATATGTTCTAACGAAGGAGTTACATGCGATATGGTAAGAAGTGCTCCACCCGCTCAAGTACTATCTTTTCTTAGGGAGGCAGATTAGTACAAAAGAAAGCTTTGCGGTAATAGGGTACTTTAAAATTACGGGCTAATCCCCTCTATTACCATGCAAAATTTATGAATATGTCATAATTAAGAAAATACAGAATAACGTGATCAATAATTTTCGGCACTTATAAAAAATCTAAAACCTTTAAAAAATAAGTTTTTAGAAAAATCCCCTGTGAAGTCGCCACTGTGAGCGGACGACACGAAGCGATGGACCGAGAGCGTGGGGGAATGAGAGGCGCGGTCCACCGGGGTGTTTTTGTTGAATATAAAATGTACAGGGTCGTTGACCCGAAAAGTTTGAAAGAGAGAGTGAAAACATTTTAGATCGGTTAAACCCGAATCCTTCATCTCTTAGTGTAGAGCCGCTACCTGGATTAGCTCTTCTAGGAATTAGAGTCCTATGAGGCTTTACGTCCAGGGGACGGCCCACTAAGATAAAGAGATTCGGGTTTGGGATAAGTTGCTTATTTCTTATTGGATCACATTATATTACATCTATAGAAAACCGTATTTCTTAATTGTGCATATTCGCACTTATGTCATTTTCGAGTTATAATGCATGATTCACGTATATTTAAAAAGTGATAAATTCATACATAAAGCGGTAAATAAATGTGGAAAAGTAAAGAATAAAAATTACAAAACCTTGGGGGATGCAACCACCTGCATAATCTATTAATTACATTTCCCAAAAATAATTGAAATGTGATACATGAAGGAACATAAAACCTTAGGTATACATCTAATCCTAATCTACATGCATCCACAAAGGTTAGCACAGGATATATAACAACATTTACACATATGATCGATTTAATTTTAGCGAGGCTCGTGTTGCCTAATTAAAACAAACGACGATTAAAAGTTCTTATTTAGAAATAAAAAGGTTCATTTTTATTTACATGTTGGTTGCTCATTTTAATTCATGAAAATGGCCGCATGGCAAAGATGTGAGGGCTATAATCCAAGAATAGAATTTTATTCCCTTCGTGGGGGGTATTCTAATAGATATCTCCATTGAAATAAAAGAAATAAAAGAAGAAGAAGAATTATTACAACAATATTTACATAATAAAAATAAAGTAAAATAATCCCTAGGTTCACATGTAAAATAAAGTAGAGAAAAACGCAAGGAACACGAAATAGCAGCTCTAGGAACTTAGAGGCTTACCCTTACGGTGCGAATCCACTTTGAAATACCCGCTTGACCTTTAGGAGTAATCCTCATCATCTTTTGAGTTTTTGGTATTTAAAAAAATTTCGAATCAAAAGGTGTTTTTAATTCGAGAAAATTTAGAAGACCAAAGTGTTTTGAGTTTGTATTTTTCTGCTAAAACTTCCGGGTCCTCAAATACTGAAAATTCTGCTAATATTTATAGGCGAAAAAAACCCGAGAATTTAAAAGGAAACATATTCTGGCGAGGCTTGCCAGAAATTCTGGCAAGGAGCCTTGCCAAAGTCTAGCGAGGCCAATCTCCGATTCTGGTATTTTTTTATTTTTATGGTATTTTTATTTTTTTAATATTTTAATATATTTTTAATATTTTGAAAATATAAATAAATTAATTTTTACCAAAATCTAATTTTTAAAGTCTTAAAAAAATATTTTAAGTCCTTAAAATAAATTGGCGACGAGGAACATTCAGAGATATCCTGATAATCGAAAATCATGTGATTCGAGGATAAAAATCCCGAAAAGCATTGAAGGTGCGTGCTGGTAAAAAATCATGTGCTCACAAGTATCCTTCTAGGATACTAAACTAACAGTTGGGCATATAGAATACATGTCAAGCAAACTGGCCTATTAGAGGAGTCTATGCATGTGAATTTCGATGAAACTAACAATGCAGATAGACGTCCATCTGATGAAGATGAAGGAGTAACCTAGTAAGCAACTCCACTCAGCATGCCACTCTCTGTGCTGCCCAATCCAGCACAAGAACCTAAAGCTGAGGAAGTCAAAGACGACGATGATCTTTCAATCAACCTCAATGATGGCAAAGATCAATCTCAACCTCAGCAACTTATTATTGATCCTCCAAATGTTGATCCAAGTCTACCAAGGGAGATTAGGACTTATCACAACCATCTACTCGATAACATAGTTGATGATGTTCATAATCCAGTTATATACGTAAGGAAAGCTCAACAGGATGATGAGTCATCCAGCTTTCATTTCTTTGATTGAACCTAAGAAGTTCAAAGATATGGAAGAAGATGATTATTGGATGATCGCAATGCAAGATGAGCTAGATCTGGTCAAGCGCAATGATGTTTATGATCTAGTTCCTAAGCCTAAATATCGGCATCAAATGGGTTTTTATGAACAAGCTTCATGAAGATGGCTCTGTTGTTAGGAACAGGGCCAGACTTGTTGCGTAAGGCCACAACCAGCAAGAAGGAATAGATTATGTTGAGACTTATGAAGCTATTCAAATCCTGTGTGCTTTCACATCCCATATGAACTTCAAATTGTTTCAAATGGATGTTAAAAACACATTCCTGAATGGATTCATTCAAGAAGAAGATTATGTCCTCCAACCTCTAAGCTTTGAAGATTCGAAAAATCCTCAACTTCAAATTGAAGAAAGCTCTCTACAAATTGAAGTAAGCTCCAAGAGCTTGGTACGAGAGGTTGACTAATTTTCTTATAAGCAAAGGCTATGAAAGAGGAAAGGTAGACACAACTCTGTTTATTAGGCGAAGAAAAGAAGATGTGTTGCTAGTCCAAATTTATATGGATGATATCGTATTCGGAGGAGCTTATGAGAAGTTATGCAAGGAGTTCAGCAAGTAGATGAAAAGCGAGTTTGAAATGTCAATTATGGGAGAGCTCAACTTTTTCCTTGGTCTTCAAATCAAGTAGACTAAAGATGGAATTTTCATTAATCAAGCAAAGTATGCCAAAGAAGTCTTGAAGAAGTTTGACATAGAGCAATCGAAGCCAATGTCTAATCCCATGGCCACTGATACTATCTTAAGTAAAGATGAAGCTAGAAAACCTGTAGATAGCGAATTCTACGGAGGAATCATAAGCTCTCTTCTTGATCTTACAACTAGTAGTCCTGACATATAGTATGTTGTGTGCTACTATACTCATTATTAAGCTGACCCCAGAGAATCTCATCTAAAGGATTCTTAGATATTTACAAGGCTCTATTGAAGCAGGTGTGTGGTATCCAAACAGCTCAGATTTCACTCCAAAAGGATTCACAGACGCTGACTATGGTAGAGACAAGCTTCATAGGAAAAGCACCATAAGAGGATGTCAATTCCTTGGAGAATACTTAGTCTCATGGTGCAGAAAGAAGCAAACTTCTATTGCGTTGAGTACAGCTTAAGCTGAGTACATGGCAGTAGGAAGTTGTGTAGCGTAATTGCTATGATCAAGCAGCAACTGGAAGATTATTGTATAAAGTCTAAGTATGTCGAATTTATGTATGATAACAAGAGAATAATAGACCAATCCATTAATCCAGTTCAGCATGGCAGGATGAAGCATGGCAAAATTAGGCATCACATCATAAGAGATCATGTGCTAAGTGGAGATTTCAAGCTGGAGTTTGTTCCTTCGGAGGAATAGCGCGCTTACATATTCACCAAATCATTGCCAAAGGAGCAATTCAATGTCTTGAGGTAGCTTATTCATTAGCGAACCCCATGTAAAGAAGAAGATGTAAGAAATTTGGCTAAGTGTTGAAGAACAAACCATATTTCAGCAAAGGAGAGAAGACATGTCTAACTCCACTTATATTTTAGAGTAATGATGTTGTGAGCGGGCGACACGGAGCGGTGGGCCGAGAGCGCGCGAGGGTTCATAGGCGCAGTCCACCGGGGTGTTTTGAAAAAGAGAATATAAGGCACCGGGTCTGGGACCCGGAAAAAAGGTTTGAAAGAGAAAAGGACGAAAACGTTTAAGATCGGTTCGAACATGAATCCGCCGTCTCTCAGTGTGGAGTCACCACCTGGATTAGCTCTTTCCAGGAATTAGAGTCCTGTAAGGCTTAACGTCCGGGGGACGGCCCACCAAGACACAGAGATTCAGGTCCGAGATAAGTTGCTTATTTCTTATTGGATCACATTAAATTACATCTACAGAAAACCGTTTTCTTTTAATTGTGCATATTCGTACTTAGGTCATTTTTGGAGTTTACAT
>CATIWQ010091405.1:0-17366 GCA_949673415.1 Euphorbia schlechtendalii | reverse complement strand
CGAATCACTTAAACATTTTCTCACTTACACTTAAGAATGTAGTGACTCTATATCTATACAAACACTATATCTCTCTCTAATTGCACTCTAATATTTTCCTCTCTGGTGGTGCTTCCCGTTACTCACCATGCATGAAATTGTGATGGAATGGAGCCTTATTTATAGTGTTCGAAGGGTTGCGTCTATCCAAATGAAGGGTTGTGTCCATTGGTGAAAGATTGCATCTCTTCATTGTGGTTGGTTGAGAAATTTTGATATAATCCACAATGGATAGGCACCTTTTCATGATTGGCTGACTCCTGATAGGTGCCTGTTCGTTGGTAGTTGATGGTGGTTGATCATGCTTATCTAGCGGTTGTTAGTTAAAAAGATAATACCAGAAAATTGTCCATGTCGTGACTGCAATATACATGTTGCGACCATGAATATTTGATTGGCAATCTTCAGCTTCTGAAGTAAACAATTCACATCCATGAATGATTATCGCGATCGTGAATTGAGTTTTACTCAGAATTCTTCTTGTAACTTCACCGATCTTCGACAGCTTTGATCCTAAGGTAAATCTTCAAGTTCCACTTATCATTTTGCACCTTTTTCACTCTTTTTTCATAGAATTCCACTTTTAATCATTTTACTCCTAAGATTTACCTAGTATCTGCATTTCCATCAAAAACAACTACAACATGAAATCTTTTATATGAAGTATAATAATGACTAAAACTACAGTGTTTATTGTATAAAATTAATGTGATAATAAGTGTAATTATACACTTATTATTAGATCACATTATATTACATCTACAGAAAATCATATTCTCTTAATCCTGCACATTCACACTTAGGTCGTTTTTGGTTTTAAATGCATGATTCATGTATGGGAAAAATAATAAATCATCCACAAGATGAAATAATAAACCATCCACAAAGTAGTAAATAAATGCGGAAAATAAGTGCAAAAAATAAAGATTACAAGGCTTTCAAAAATCGGGGGATGCAACTGCCCGCTAACCTATTAATTACATTTCCCAAATAAAATTATGATACCCAAAGGAAAATTAAAATCCTAAACATACATCTAATCCTAATCTATCTGCATCCACAAAGCTTAGTATAAGGGATATCACATATATGTTCGATTTTGAATTTAGAGAGGCCCGTGTGGCCTAAAAAAATCAATCGTGATAATGTGTTTGTTATTTAAATAAAATATTTTGTTTTATTAGCACATTAGTTGTTCATTTTAATTAATGAAATTGCACGCATGGTAAATTGGTGAGGGCTGTTATCCATGAATATGTTTTATTCCCTTTGTGGGGCTGTTCTTACATACATCTCCTTTTAATAAAGAAAAATAGATGAAGAAGAATTACAACATTTGAATAGAATAAAAATCATAGGTTCATAAATGAAGTCAAAAGAAGAAGAAGAACACAAAAAGCACGGAATTTAGCAATTCTAAGAACTCAGAGGCTTACCGTTATGGAATGAATCTACTTCAAAGATATCCGATCGGCTGTTGAAAATCCTCCTCGTCATTTAGTTTAGGTAAAAAACTATTGTAAAAGTCCAAAAATATTCGTCTAGTTCTTGGAAATTGAAGAAGTTCTAAAAGCTATATCTTGTTTGTAAATTTTCAAGGTCCCGATTAAAAAAGAAGAGACGACTATTTATAGTAAAAATCCCAAAAATCCAAAAATGGTATGTTTTTCTGGCGAGGGGTCTCGCCGGACAAAAGTTTGGCGAGGCTCCTCGCCGTGTCTTCGGCGAGCTCGCCAATGATTTTGGTGAGGCTGCCTCACCAAAACTTGGCAAGGTTTTGGCGAGGCTTGACTCAGGCCCAATGATTTTTATGTATTTTCATATTTTTTTAATTAATTTTTGAATTAAAAGAATAATTTTATTAGAAATGTCCTTTTAAATTCAGAGACGAGGAGGATTCTCATTTGGATGCATCAGGATACTCGAAAATTGTGTGATTCCAAGATAAAATCCTGAAAAGCCATCATCATTGAATGCTCGAGCTGGTACAAAATCCTGTGCTCATAGCGACCCCTCGTGTGATCGCCACTAGTCTGAATGCTAGTGTGATCACACGAAACGAGCGTAGGGATAGAGAACATACCTGACTGGTATTGTTGGTGACTTCTTGTTCCCAATTTGTGATAAAATAGGCCTTCCTTTCTTGCACTGTGTTTTCGTATGATTGTTTGTTTCTTTCTTCAGAATCCTTTAAGTACTTGGTACCCCTTGTGGGCAGTTCCACCATTTTTTTATGACGTCCTCGTTATTGACGACATTTGTTTTTCTTCGTCTGTGATTATCATGTACCTCTTGGAGCGATTGGAGACAGGTTCCTAAATTTGTTTCAAAGGCAATCTTGAATTTCCTTAGTACGATGCTGACTTCTTTTCTGTAGCAAATGAAGAAACTAATGTTAATAAATATTTCACAATGAATGTTTTGATTATTTGATTGAGTTTATGCAGAGCAAAAATTTTTACCCCTTCAATCAAAAATTAAAACATTGAGGAATATTGGGGATATCCCATGCATCGTTCTGTAGTGTTAGGAGGCTCCCATTGTAAAATAATAAAGTAAATAGATAGGTGGGGCCAACTTATTTCCTTTATAAATAAGGCTCCCCTTTCTTTGTTCTTTCACTTTTCATAATCTTCCTCTATCTCTAAACATTTTTGCTCTCTTTTCTCTCTAGCAAACATGTTGTCAAAGGTTACTGGCAAGGCTCTCCACTTCACCTCTAGCCTCACTCCTCATCCTACTAGTGATCTTGGAGTATTTTCTATCGATATTGACACCGCATACGGTTTGGTAGCGAGCGACACTATGCTAGGGTTTACTGTTACTTCCTTTATAGAGATGTTGGATCCTGATTTTCCAGCTCAGCCTCACCTTTCCTGGATCAAGGTATTTGCTAAAAACATTTTTATTTAAAATTTTTAATGTGATTTTATCCTGTTAAGGAACTAGATTGGAACTGATCCTTGAACCATGTTGCGGAATTTTAGCCTAGAAAAATTAAAGAAAGACAAATTTAGGTCCGCTTGAACTTTTTCCAGCGGAGACCAAGAAAAACCGATGAGAGCCTGACCCTTGCCAAATTCAATGATGAGGGTTTCTTAAGGCCCTCGCCAGAGATGCCTGGCGCGGTCCCAAGGGCTTGCCGAATTTTTCCAGCGGTGCCTCTCGAGGCCCTGGTCGCTCCTCTACGTAATATATATATATATATATATATATATATATATATATATATATATATATATATATATATATATATATATATATTGGAAAATAATTAAAACTTAGAGTCCAAATGTCTTTTGGATCCAAAAATTTTTGAAGGAAATATTTGTCTAAAAGATAATCAGAATCATATTCTAAATTGTTTTAGACCCAAGAATATCTGAGGACTGTTAAGAAATGTAGGAAGAAAGAAAAAGATTTGAAAATAATAAAGTTCGGGACCCAAACGTGTTTTAGATCTAAATTATATAAGGAAATTGAAAGAAAATTATTTTGATGTTTTTCTCGCCGTTTTGCGTTTAATTTCAAAATGCGTATTATTTGATTTCGTTTGCATTCTCCCACACTTCATCCCACGGGTTGATATTCCACTATCCAGGCATGGTATTGTCACGCCTCTTCTTGCCTAGAGCTTGTTCAGGCCATTAAGGCCACCGGTTTTTATCCTTTAGCGTGATCTTTACGACCTACATTATTTCCGTATGCGACATTTCGCACACCTTCCATTTTTTGATCGGGGAGGTTACCATCACTCCCTTTGATATTGTGGTGATCACTGGTCTACCATGGACTGGTACCGTGATTCGGTTAGACGCCTTTTTGGAGCAGTTCTTCAAGGCTCCCACCACTTGTAGTCACATCAGAAACCTGCTCGGTGTTGACCCCAGAGGCCGGGCATTGAGTTATAGTGTGTTGTTTGACTACTAGACGGGTCAATAGTCTGTTTCTAAGGCCGAGGTTCCTCTATACGTCTAGTCATTTTTTACCACCTTATTGAGTGTGACATTTTTCCCAGTCTCGAACAACGAGATCAACTATGGGTTGATTGAGTAGCTAGCATACTTGGATAGAGTTAGTGGTGTTAACTGGCCACGGGCGATCTTAGGGAAAACTTATTTTACCCTTGACGTGGTTGTTCGGGGCTATTTACGAGTGCTGCATTGCTTCCCCATGGGCCTTCTTTTATCAATTCCTTCTTGCCCCGCAGTTTGCTGATGTTCTGTGTATGGCCCAGATCTGCTCATCTTTCGAGGGGGATGCCTTGGATTTTGCTGGTTATTATCAACATCTTTGTGGGTTAACTCTTGAGCAGGTGATGGACCTTGTTTTGATGGATATGATCAAATTTTTGTCTTGAGATTTATTCTAACTTTGTTGTTCTTTCTTTTCAGGTGGAGCGCAACCTGTAGCGGGGTCTCCCGAGTTATCATATGACAAAGGAGATCCAGTGAGATGTGGACCGCTATCGCTTCATCCTTGAGGGGCCCAAGACCCATGAGTGGTACCTGGGTGAGCGTATTCAGTTCTGGCGAACTAAGCTAGTGTCTGATAGGCGCATTTAACCTACGCCTCCCACTGGACTATTTTGAGCACACTTGGTGATCACTGAACTCAAGGAGAGGTAGCTATTCTTTCGACGAGCATGGTGTGAGGCTCTTAGGATAGTGTGGTGACTATAAGGCCTTTATTCGGGAGAGGATGCTTTTGCTTCACTCTCCGATTCAGCCCGAGGAGGCGCGATCCTCTACTCGAGTTAGGGGTCAAAGAGTTGATGTTAGTTCTAGTGCCAGAGCTAGCAGCACTGGTGTGGGATGCCGGGTATGAAGTGTGTTAACCTTTTTACGCATGTTGATCCTGTTTCTAACTAATTTATCTATCTTTGTAGGAATTTACCCTGAAGAGGGTTCGAGTGCCTAATTTGAATGCTACGATCGGGGGGGGGGGGGGGGCGAGCATAGCTTCCTCAGGAGTTATTGAAGGGAGATTCGTGATTCCCCTTGACTCCTCTTTCTACTTGATGGGTTCCATGAGGACCTCGCGGTAGGTGTCTCTTCCCCCAAGCTACCACACGTTGGCCTATGATCCTTCCGACACTACTCACTTGAGTTTTAGATCATAAGCGATCTTTGGTGACATCTTTATATTCGTTTACTCACTCCTTTCCTTTTGCAGGTTGTACATGAGGAGATAGATCAGGTGGCCTGACATTCCTTTGCATTGAGGGACCTGATGCTTTCATAGGATGGTATTACACGGGTATGTTATTTTTCTCGACTTGTCATATGCGATGCATGAAATGTCATTTGTTATGTAAATGGATGTGATTTTCATATGTTTTATGACTGTAGGATATGGTGGCGAGGAGTTCGAGCGACTCTACCAGGAGCTCGACGATCGCTTTCAGTTACTGGATATTAGCCATCAGGGTCCAGAAGCTCGTTATCATGGCCTTGAGGTTAGTCACCGGGAGCTGGGAGTTTGTTATCAAGGTTTGGAGGTTCAATACTAGAGTTTGGAGGCTAGTCACCAGAGTTTGCAGGCTCAGTATCAGGAGTTGATGAGGCAGAACGCTGTAGCAGAGCAAGCTCGAGCAGAAGTATGGGCATCCACCTTGGGCCTTCACCAACCTCTTACGTTTGATCTCGATGCCCTACTTGATGACCTAGATGTTGAGCCACTCCTCTCTTCGGAATGAGACGCCGGTTTTCTTCATGCTCCCCAGCCTCCTCCTATGTCTGATTTAGCAGGTGGTGCTCCAGGGAGACTAGGTGCTGAGGATTTTGAGATATCCACCATGTTACCTCAAGATTCGATGGGTGGAGATAATGTGTAAGCAGCACATGCTTAGGAGTTCCCTTTTAGCTTTAGTTTTAGATTCCACTTCTTTTTTTTAACCGGGCTTTTTAGATAGCTCTACTTTGTATAATCTTAAATAAAAACCTCTGATTTATGAAAGGAAAGGGGATTTTGGCCATGGCATGCTGGGTCCTCACATGTGGTGTTTTATTTTATGAATATTCTTCCTTATTTGTGAATGTTTTTCATATATGTATGAATGAATGTTAATGCTAATGTATGTGGTTAATGTGTGTAGGCAACACCGGTCTTGAGGATTTTTCTTTAACTCTCTTCCTTTTCGATGTCAACCCATAATGAGTGTCTTAGGGTCTTTCTCCGCACTGTTCAGGGACCCGATTGGTGAAGGATTGAGAGCTTTGGTCTACGGGGTATTCAATACCTTGCTTCCAGTCGTGTGAATAAGGCATACATTCATGCTACTTTGAAGTTTTGGGATCCTGCCAGTCATATTTTTAATTTCACTTACTTCGAGCGTTGCCCCTTGGTCGACAAGTTTCATGCTATCCTGGGGCTCCCTTTTCCGAAGGAGTCAACGCCAATATCCCCTGCGAGACTATCCTTCACCTTTCCTTCTTTCCAATTTGGAGGTGAAGATAAGCTGAAGGGTTTATGGGACCTGGAGTCCAGTGGGGGCTTTTTTTAGCTCCCCTTGATGTTGGTGGCTTCCGGGTTAAATTTGCCCTTAGCTTGTGTAAGACTATAACAAGACTCATCTAGCTTGGCCTTCGATGGTGAGTTTACTTCTTCTGGCGGAGTTTGTTTGTGGGGTTGGAGCGATTGCCCCTTCCGATACGTAGTCTGTGACCATTGTTATCCAATAACACCCCTGGCATTGTATTTTCTTAGCCTGTGCTATCCCATTCATGTGTGGACCGCAATCTCCTACGTGCATTTATCCCATTATCAACAATGTCTCATGTTCTGTGAGATATCTCAATAGCATTCCTTTTGATGTTCGTTTGAAAAGGTCCCCTTCTACTAGATGGAACTGAGTTGCTAATCGATGTAATGAGGTTCTATCAGAGTCTGTTGTGCCTTCTGGGTATTCCTCGATCTGTAAAAATTTGATGATGTCGAAGGACCAATTCTCGATAGCTTGTTGATCCTTCGTTTCCACTAGGCAATCGTAGAAGGGTTCTTTGGTCGTACGCAGTATAACAGGTTTGATCGACTGAGTTCTAGGGCCTTCCCACATCGATGCTAGTGTAGCGAGTGCATCTGCCATCTGATTTTCATCCCTGGGTACTTGTTTGAAGATGCATTTGGAAAATTTTTGTGAGATTTTCCATACTACTTCCACTTAAGGATGGAGTGATTCTTCTCTTATTTCCCAGTCATCAGTGACTTGTTTAATAACCAGAGCTAAGTCTCCAACCACCAATACTTCTCTTGCCCGTGCCTTTCGAAGTGCCTCTAACCCAAACAGGCAAGCCTCATATTCTACCCTGTTGTTTGTTACTAGGAATTCCAATCATTTGGAAAGGGGTATAACTTCATTTTGCGATGTTATCAATACAACAACTAAACCGGCTCCGCTTTTGTTCATTGCACCGTCGAAGAACATTTTCCACTCTACGCCTGCATCCTCGATCAATGCTAGATGCTCATCTGGGAATTCTAATTTTCAATGTAATCAGAATTCAAGGGTTGATTTGCTAAAAATTTAGCGACTGCTCATCCCTTAATGACTTTTTTGGTCACATATTCGATGTCGAATTCAGATAAAAGCAATGACCACCGTGAGAGTTTTCCAGCTAGTGTTGGTGACTGGCACAAGTACTTCATCGGGTCTATCTTCACGATGGCTTTTATTCGGTAAGATTGTAAGTAATGATGCAGCTTCTTTGTCAACAAAATTGTTGTTTTCCAAATTTTCTATACTAAGGTGTAGTGTGACTCATACTTGAGTAATTTCTTGCTCAAGTAGTAGACTGCATGTTTGCTTCTGTCTACGTGTTCTTGCACCAGCATGGCGCCAATTGATGATTCCTCAATTGTCAGATATCGGATCAGGGGTTTTCCAAGTTCTGGTGGGCGGAGGATTGGTGGGCTTAATAGGTATTATTTGATTTTGTCAAACGCTACCTAACACTGGTCATTCCAAAATACTGGTTGGTCCTTTCAAAGTAGTTTGAAGATTGGCTCGCAGATGGTAGTGAGTCTGGCGATGAATCTGCTTACATACTGTAGAGACCCTAGGAAAGATTAGACTTATTTCTTAGTTTTCAGCACGAGCATATCCCTAATGGCTTTGTTTTTATCAGGATCCATCTCAATTCCTTTTTTGGCTGATAATATACCCTAGATTTTCCCTGATGTGACCCCAAATATACACTTTTTTAGGTTCAGGCGTAGATTATACTTCTCGATTCTGGTGAGAAACCTATCTAGGACTGCTGGATGCTCCTCTTTGGTGTTGGGTTTAACAAGCGTATCATCCACATGAACGTCCACCTCCTTACGGATCATATCATGTGACGGCCCGCTGATATGTTGCACCAGTGTTGTTCAAACCAAACGGCATTACCTTGTAGTAGTATACGCCCCATTCAATGATGAATGATGTCTTAATCTTATCAGCTATAGCCATTAGTATCTGGTTATAGCCTGAGAAGCTATCCATGAAGGAATACATAGCTGTCCTTGTTGCGTTGTCGACCAGTACATCGATGTGGGGTAGGGGGAAATCATCCTTTGGGGAGGCCTTATTTAGGTCTCTGAAATCCACGTAGACTTTAACCTTGCCATCCTTCTTTGCTACTGGGACAATGTTGGCTAGCCATGTCGGGTATTCAACCACTTCTAAGAATTTAGCTTGAATCTACTTTGCCAGTTCAACCTTGACCTTTTCTGCTCATTTAGGCCTTAAGCGACATATTTTTTATTTTACCGGCTTGATTCGAGGGTCAGTTGGGATACGGTGTTCCATGATCTGTCGGTCCACTCCAGGCATGTCCTCATATGACCAAGAAAACGCTGCCATGTGATGTTTAAATACATTTGTGATCTCTCTTTTTTCTTCAGGAGTCAAATCATTCGAAATTGTCACCATTTTTGGTGACTCATTTGTACCCAAGTTAATTTCATTTAATGATGTGTCATGAATGTTGAAGACGTTAGGTGTATGATCCTATGAATGCATGGTGCTATCAGGCAGAACATCAAACAAGCAAGAAAAATTGTCGTACTTCATTGAATGAGCCTCGTAGGCAAAATTGTCAAAGACAATAGAAATATTCATTATTACATCATCAATTTCCTCCTCCACAGGAGGAGGGGCTTCAGTTGTTGCAGCAGCAGGTGCGTTAGTGGAAGGTTCTGCCCCAAGAGTGGATTGCATAAGCTTTTCAGTGAGGAGATTGATAGTGCCTGGTAGATTTTGGTCTCGCGCATCACCTTTCTTCATCACCTCGTTAACAGCCTTAGTGAAACCTACCAGCATCTTCCAGTATTCCACCTTTTTCATATTCCTCAGCCGGGGTTATTGCCATCAGTTTCTCTTTCAGTTCAGCATCAACAGGGGACTGAATCAGCTGGCCGATTGTGAAGTCAAACACATCATTGAATATTTCAAGTCCTTTGACTTCCTCCCCATTCAGGATTGTCGATTCCGGCTCTCCTAGGTATGCCTTAGTGCCTTCTACCTCGCAAACGCTTACCATGTTACAAAATTTGAGCTGTTTGTGCTTGTACATTTTCATGCTCAGGGTGAAACCCAGGCTCAATCTAGGTGTGACTAGAATAGGATCGATGGCCCTGATAATCCCCTGATGATATTTTCCCAATCCTTTTCTAGGGATGAAACCCTACTTCTTCATCTGAGATCTCAAGCTTCCGGGGTAGAAGTGATATCCCTTCAGAGTTCCGCGCCCCTTCTTCTTTTCTTCTATGGTCATTGCCACCTTCATCCCTTGAATTGTTCTCTCCTCAAATGTGGCAGCCGCCATCATTGATTCCTCATCCGCCTTGATCGTCACTAGCCTCCCTTTATGAATAAGCTTTATCTTCTAGTGCAGAGTAGAAGGCACCGCCCCTATTACATGGAGCCATGGCCTGCCTAGAAGCAATGAATAAGTTACTAGAATGTCCAGCAAGATGAATTTCACATTGGAGGTCGCTCCTCCAACGGTGACCTCTGCTTCAAAGCTACCTACCACAATCCTCTTCGAGTCATCGTAGGCTCGGATCACCATGTCAGATTTGGCAAGCATATCCTCCCTTAACCCTAGGTGAGGTAGGACCTTAAGGGGACAGAGATTGAGAGCTAAGCCATCATCTACCATCACACATGGTATCACATTATCAAAAATTTGAACCCTGATGATAAGGCCCGATTATGCAATCCCAGTTCCTACGGCAGCTCCGACTAATCAAAAGTTATGGATGGTATTTGAGGGGGAGCAATTCCTTCCCGGATGGCAGCGCACATCTCGATTACTGAGGTTGTAGGCGTGGAAGGCATTTCCATCAACCTTTTAACTAAACCCATCGTATGCTTTTATGACATCTCAAGCAACCTCCAGATATTATATTTGGCTTGAGTTCCCTTCAACTGATTTACCAAAGGGTCTATATCTAGCATGTCTTCATCCACCTTTGGGGGTAGAGGTGGCTCGGGCTGTTCCCTCGCTATTTCCTCCGATCCGGAGTCATTGAGCTGTACAGTCTCATCCCTTCTAAAAACTCTACCACTCTGAGTAACCCTTAGTACTCTATTCTCCATCACTCTTGTTTCCCTGGAATTACCTTAAGGGTACTGGTCATATCCATCTTCCGCTAGGCCACGTCGCCCCTTCAACTTGTAAGAATCTAATCTTATGGGCTTCTTCCCACCAGAAATGATCTCTCCCTCAGCTAAGGTTCCTTCTTCGAGTTTCCATTTCCTTCTCGACTTAGGGACATATGCATCAAGATCAATGGACACCCTTTTTGGTGCTTTCCCGAATTCCACCTTCATTGCATTCCTCCGTGGTTCACCTCTCTCTACTGGGAACACTTCTATCAAAGGATCATCCTTGGTGCCTTCATCTTCATCAGCCACTACATTCAACACAAGGTTAGACTGAGATAGCATCGCTAGCACAGAATGAGTGGGTATCCTTGATCCTACTACGTGAACATTACGGTGTCTGGTCATTATCTCCCTGTCGAGATGATGAGTGTGAAAAGATAACTCATCAAAATCTGGAACTGCCAGTCTTGACAAATGATAGTGATACCAATCTTGGGATCCCCCTGTTATCAATTATACTGTTGAGGGCTCATATGGTCTTGGGGCCAACACTAGATAGATAAACATCCACCATTTTACGTAGCTGGTGAGCGATTCTCCTTCCCTCTATACACAAGCTAGTAGATCTCGCATGGTTTGTTTTGGAGGTTTGAAAAATGCGAACTCCATCTGGAACTCTGTAGAGATGTAGTTCCAATTGCTCTTGGTCTCAACTGACTGCATTTCATACCATTGACTTGCTACACCTGCTAGTGAGTACGGAAATAGTGTAGCTATCATATTTTGAGAAAGGCCCTGTGCTCGACACAGGATATAAAACTTGGACAAGTAGGAAGATGGTGTGTCATTCTGTTAAAAACCGACATACCGGCTAAGTTAAAATTAGCCCTCGAGACTTCCTCAAGTTCTCTAATCACCTGATTACTTAACTCAAATTCAAGCATCTCCATCACATTGTCTGAGTCCATCCCTGACTCAATCGCTATAACATACTCTTCTCCCTTGCTGGCTGGTGCTTCTCTTGATAGTTCCCTCCCTACGCAAAGCAACTTAGGTTTTTGGCCAGTAAATACCGGTATCCCAGCAAGGTTGATCTACAGCTTTAATCTTACCCCTGCACCTTCGGTGGTTTGACTCTTCCTCTAGCATCTTCAAAACTCGATGAGGATCGCTCCCTGATCTAACCATCATCACAAATTCTCCAAGCCCTTCAGACAGGCAACTCAAGACCTTCCACTCTTCTAACCTGGAGTTAATCATTCCTAACCTTGCCTCAAAATTAGGCAAAGGGTTGTTCTTCATACTTGGTTTAAGTGCCGGCTCATGGATGACCTTGTTAGCCACTAGTTTTTGAGTAGCTTTCAACAGCTCCTTGCAGTTATTTGTGCGATATCCCACAGATACATGATAATGGCAGTAATTGTTCTTCTCTTCCGGCTTGGGAGGAACATGCTTTTTCAAGCTCTCTAATTGATTAATTTCACGCAGCTTGGTGAACAAGAATACCAAATTAGCAGTATATGGCGAGATGCCATGATATTCTTCCTTTGACAGCCTAACAGTGACTACCTTTTCTTCCTTCACAAATTGTACTACCGGTTGCTTCGCCTTCACCTACACCGGGTTGGAATCATTCTTCCTGTAATAGGGCTTAGTAACCTTTTGCCCCGTTTCCACTTCCATGGCATCATAGCGCTCTATCTTTTCAGCCCGCACAAAAATTTATTCATAACTATGGAAAGTCTCAAACCCTAGCTTTTTCCGGTAAGATTGAAGTCACCATCTAAGAGCTTTAAGATTAATTCTCGGAAAGATAGGCGAGACTATAAGCATACTTGCATAGCAATCCATATCTTGAAATAAGGCTTGAAACTTCCCCCTGTTTTTGCTTCACTACCTCCAGATTCTGCATAGTAGTGATTATCAAAGTATTGAACCCATAGTGGTCTACCATTTCCTGGGATAGATGTCCCCTGTCATAGGCTATGTTCATCGGTAAATGACTATATCATTCATTTACTGAGCTTCCCAACGTGATGATGAACAATTTGGCCATCATACGGTCACTGATCCTTAAACCCTTCATCACGTTCTGATAATGCGAGATATGTGTGCGCGGATCTGTGTTGCCTGTGTACTTTTTGAACTGAAGCATAGCAAAGGTCGGTGATAAAGTATCCTCATCCCCAACTATGGGCTGCATTTGGATTGCACCCCTTTGCCCCTACACATGAGTGGCTAAGAACTGTCTCTAGAGTTAAGCCATTCCAGGCTGTTGAAGGATACTATTTGGGGTCTCCGAGAAGCCCCCTTACTGCGAACTCAGGTAATACTACCCTTGACCCTGAAATGTTTAAGAAGGTCCGCCTCAGCTGGGTATTGTGGGCTGAGCCACCCCTTGAATAAAGGGAATGTAATCAGAAGAGGGCTTGATTTCTAAAGGCCATGCCGCCCTTGGTGCAAATGAAGCATGCCCCTGCTATCCCGGTAAGAATTGGCCACCCACCTGTAGCTCATACATTGTTGATGGCTAACCCTGCACATGACCAAACTAAGGGAAGTTAGGGGTGATTGTTGCAGAACTCCAAAATACAGCAGCGGAAGATAACGATCCCCCTAGTATATGCCACCAATATTTGGCACTACATCATTTACCCTCTACTCGGGCTACCTAGTTCTAGTGTGATGATTAAGGATTGACAAAAACTAGTCACTATTAGCGAAGGCATTCATTGTAGTAGTAATCTCGATGCTCACCGATGATTGGTTGGCTTGTGGGTTTTTACCTACCCCGAGAGCCTGATCATTGGTCACATTCTCTTCTTGTTGATGAGCCATGTTACAGAAGCTACATAGAGTGTTTTGTTCTAAATCCGAACTAGAGTTGATGTACGGAACTCCTTCTTGGTGAGCCATGGTTAGGGAGATGCGAATTAATCGGTGATAAGCCCTATTCCAAGCCTTCTGGTAAATCAGCCTGCTGAAATACACACGGAGATAGTTAGGGAATGCATGTAAGATCATGATGCATGATTCATGTGTGAAATGTTTAATGTTATGGCTATGGAAAAAAGGTTAGCGTTCCATGACGCGAGATAGAAATCACACACAAAAAGAGCAGAATCATTAGTCCATGAGATAAATGAAGGTCCATTGGTTTTGAGATTCATACTCTATTTTGGGGATAGAGTGAAATGAAGTGACCTAATTACCTGTGTGGTGATAAGCCAAAGGTTCGAGAACTATAGTGAGTTCTCTTGGTCTTCGGGTGACTAGTGTGACGTACCCTAACTAAATGTGATCCAAAAATGTATGTGAAAAACTACCATATGCAGCATATCGATGAATGTTTTGGGGCAAGGTCTTGGATGTTAGTGGACATCATTACAAAAGGTATGTAGTGATGCATGAGTATTTCAGGTGAATGGTAGGGTTTTTGAGGTAAGTTTGCCCCACGTGGGCTTAGGTTAGGACATAAACTTAGATATCCTTAAGTATGGTTTATATTCACATTTACCTAGGGTAGGCTTTCATCGTGTACAATTGCCCTAGAAGGGTGGTGGATGATTTGGGTAGGTTTGTCTTAGGAGTAGGATGTCATGTTGACATCATGCTAAAATGAGGGCAAGTGATGCAATATGATTCTAGTCAGTTTTATGAAGTCCTAAGGTGACACTATCTCAAATGTCAGCTAAGTCCTAAGTACGAGTGATATCAAAGAAATATCATGAGTGTATGCATTCAAGTATCTACACCAAGATTCGTGGTTAGCATGGTATATTCATATAATGCATGACGAATGGGAAGGCGGTAAACATTTAGCACATAGCACATAATATCTTTCTTCTAACCATACAACTCCCACGCATAGGGTTTTTGGCTAATCTCTATCCTAAATTTGGTTCATCTTAGTATCGCGAGGATACTAAGGAGCGCACCTGCAAGAAAATACAATGCATGATCCCGTGTTTGGGTAACACCCTGGGGAAAATGCCTATGGCTTATTTACATGAGGGTTTCACTATTGGAAAAAGGGCCTATAGTGATGCACTATTTGTGAGGTTTTTGCAAGGAACCGTTTGTAATGCTTAATAAAAAACACGGAGAGAGTTATTACGGACTGTTGTTACTTAACAACCGTCCGTAATACATGTAGAAGTATTCCGGACGGTTTTTACAAACGAACCATCCGTAACATAGGTGTTATTTTTTTATCATACCGTAGCATTGCGGGGGTTCTTTTGTAAAAACCGTCCGCAATGCTTTGTTTTGAAAAAAAATTATTGCGGACGGTTATTAAGCATTAACCATCCGCAATACCTTTCCAAAAAATTGTAAACTAATGTATTGCAGACAGTTATTATGTATGAACCGTCCGCAATACCCAAATCACTGCCATTAATCCCAAATAAACCATCTTTTCATTTACGTTGCAGCCGCCTTCCCTCTTTGGCAGAGATCAAACGGAGCTCCAATTTCCGGCGACGATAACCACTTTCAGGTTAGTTTTTCTTCTCTTTTATGATCTTTTTCTCTCTCTCATCCTCCTCTACTCACTGTTTCCTCTTTCTTTCATCTTCTCACTGATTTCTTTTCAATTTTCAGTCAAAAATAGCATCCCCTTCTTTCTGTCCTAAAATTCCATCGCCGTTGGCCTGAGATGAAATGTCCATTTAGTTCTTGGAAAGCTCAATGTTCATTTGGTTGCTCATACCCATGATGATGTTGGTTGGCTTAAGACCAATCAGTACTATGTTGGCTCCAACAATTAAATACAAGTCATTTGTAGTTGAATAATGTGATTGATGGTTTTTAGTTTAACCCCACAGGGTGCCTGTGTGCAAAATGTGTTGGATTCTCTCATTCCTGCTCTCTTGGCTGATAAGAATCGCAAATTTATTTATATCGAGTAGGTATTGTCCTTTTCTTTTGGGATGTTTTAATTTTGGAGAAATTTTACTTTGTTGTTGATAAAAGGGTGGACCAAATAAGTCAATGGTTCTGTCAACTATGTTCAACGATTAGACGATTGATTGTTATAAGCAGTGTTTGAGGTGATGTGTAGGTTATGAGTATACTGCTCATGCTTGGCTTGACCACTAGCTGGGGAATTTCGCTATTGTAATCTAAAAGGTAAAAAGACTAAGGAGTTTTTAGTGAAAAGAAACCACTACAACAGTAACTGAATAAGAAGTTCCAGTTTATGATTCAAATCAAATTGCACTAAAGATCATTGTGTTATTGCTGCTTTTAAGTTTTCGACATTGTGGTCACTATTCACTAGCCTCAAGATTGCAACTACTATGTCCAAAGAAATGTTTGATTTTTGTGTGTTGAAAAGGGTTTGGAGTATAAAATTTCTCAATTCTGCTGCCCAGCACTCTATTAAAGTGCCATTTTTAGTCTTATGTGGTTGAAAGACTGTTCAACATTATCTTATAAGCATTGGTGGCATAGATTACTAACTAATGGTTTCACATCTAATGTTCATTCCTTCAAATGTGTAATGTATGTCTTTATGGGCAACTCTTCCTTGATTATGCAGGCATTTTTCCAAAGATGGTGGAGAAACAAGAGAGAGGCAGTGCAGAATATCATCAAGCAACTTGTCAGCTTGGGTCAACTGGAATTCATGTAAAACACACTGTACCAAATACTAGTCTATGAAAGAAAATTTTAAAGAAAAACTTGTATGTTTCTTTTTGTTTGCAGTTACACTTAATTATTAATGCTTTGTGTCATTAGGAAATTTGAGTAGATCTTTCAAGATAGTTAAACTTTAGGGTTTTTTTTACTCTGTGTTGCAGAAATGGGGGTATGTGTATGCATGATGAGGCAGTGACTCATTATATTGACATGATTGACCAGACAACTCTTGGACATCGATTTATCAAAAGGGATTTTGGAGTGACACCCAGAATTGGTTGGCAAATAGACCCTTTTGGGCATTCTGCTATCCAGGCTTACTTGTTGGGAGTTGAAGTACCTTCTTCCATTTTTATTTTCCATCTTTTCTCAAGCTTCTACAATGAGAAACAAATGATGCAATTTCTTTGTGATGTAAGTGGGATTTGACTCTTTTTTCTTTAGCCGGATAGATTACCAAGACAGGGCCAAGCGTAAGAATGAGAAGAGTCTTGAAGTTGTATGGGAAGGTTCTAAGAGTCTGGGTTCATCTACACAGGTGAATTAATTGAATTGTTTAATTCGAAACAGATGTCTTATGGGACTTTTATTCACTAGAACAAATCTTTAAAATCTTCCTCAAATTCCCTTTTCATTCTAACAGATTTTCGCTGGTGCATTCCCAGAAAATTATGAGCCCCCACCTGGTGGTTTCTACTTTGAAGTCAATGATCCCTAAGGCATTGTTGTTCAAGTAAAACTCAATAATGAGTTAACTTCTATTATTAATCTCCTTAATATTTATCAAACTGTATCACTGTATTTACAGTTTCTGTTTATCAATCATAGGATGACATTAATTTGTTTGATTACAATGTTCAAGAGCGAGTCAACGACTTTGTTATAGCTGCAATATCTCAGGTATATGATGATGTTAAAACAATGCCAATAGTGTAATTTTGTATCATACGAGTTACAATGTCCATCTAAGAATAATTGTAGGAAAAGATAAAAATTATTGTCTTGTAAATAATGAACTTGGAAGCAGAATGATTCAGTTCTTTCAATTATGTATGTCAATTTTACTTCAATTAGTGGATAATAATGT